>JABTTQ020002976.1:0-155940 GCA_016081115.2 Rehmannia glutinosa | reverse complement strand
CAGGTATCAGCACAGTTCCGGTTACGTATTGCTCCACTTTGACTCACTCGGAAGAAGCGATAAAGGACTTAGCGATAATGAATAGTGGGGACCGGTGGGGCAGCCTTTATTGAAGGTGTTTTACCACCTTGTGGTGAACATCTGATAGAAATAGCCAGGAGTTTGGAGACGAGTGACCCCGTTTCCAAGTCACTCGGTGGTGCATGGTGAGGAGGAAACTCCTCCTCACTACAGCAAGGTTGGAGGATCTGCCGAATGACTCCTGCAGAATCAAAAAGGAGTAAGTAGAGAAAATACAAACACAAGAAGAAACGGACTGTTGCTATCAAGCTTAGGCAGGTTGAAGCCCCCATCTGTCTCGGTGAGTGCCAAAAGCTACGAGCTAATAATGACTTGCCCAAAGCGGTCGAGCCTGAGATGGAATACGGCCACAGGAGTTAACACTGCGGGGCGATGAAAGTCACAATCCATGGGGTTGAGACTCAATGGATGCCACCTTGAAGACCTAAGCGGTGACAACGTCGAAGAGGACAAGCACCGGCTGTAGTAAGCTGCTGGAGGTAATGAAAGGCCAAGGAGGATTGAGACTTCCGGGGTAAAATGGTAATAGAGAACATCCCATCACTGCTATCATCGGCCATCGAGAAGGAGATAAGCGCATTTCATGATTCCCCAGGATAATCGATGTCACATTTTGGGATCGAGAAGCGAAGAAGAAAGTGGTCGAGTCATCCCGTGCCATGAATCTAAAAGACTGTTTACCCATGTTCCAAGCACGAGCAAGTCGATCCCAAGACTACTCGTCAAACCTTTAATTTTGATGATGAGCCACCAATGGAAATCTCATCATGCGTCCGATGATGATCTTTCCGATAAGGCCGAGACCGCCTACTCAATTGGAAAATCAACAGACTAACGAAGCTACGGGGACACAGGCTCAAAGAAATCAGACCACTTCACAACAAAACCCGGTGAACCGAGTCCACTGCAAGCTCCTCAAGTCGCTGAGAGGATCGATTCCCAAAAGAACTTCACGCGCACCGCGTCATCGAAACAGATACCGGTTAGCGTGATGAATCCTTTGTAGAATCTTTTCCTTTTTCCCACTGAGATACCCTAACTCCAGAAAAAGAGCTCGAGAAATGAACAAGACGCTACTGGACCACTCCCATTTTTCAATCGGCACCATTGTTCCGGTGATTCACGATTTTGACGCCGCATGGCCATCACCGCAACGGAAGAATCACAAGTCCGTATGTTCAAAGGGGCATTATTCACGAGATTGAACGAATGGAGAGGCATCGAGCCTCTATGGATATGCGGCGGATAAATAAAAATGCCAATCTCACTTTGGCCGATTTAAGAGGCATGATCCCAGGATCGGGAATGGTGGCAACAAAGAACAAACAATGCGTGTGGAACAAGTGAGATACTCAGGGACATTGTTCAACAAGTCATCGGTGTGGAGAGTCAAATGCTGATGCAAAAACAAAGCCGAGAGAACATATTGAGCACATGCATGAAGCTCACATTGCCGAGGTTAAATCTGCCGCGTGAGCAAAACAAAAGTGATCTACGGCGTTTGGAAGAGACCATGAATACAAAATTCAAATCTTCTCACGGCCGAGATGAAGTCGATTTCAAAGAGTCCAACGCTACTCTCGATCAATTTCGTGGCCGCATACTCTGGCAGCTGACTCGAGACAAAAACTCAACCATCGCAGGGCTTGACCGCTTGCAAGTCTATTTCCGGCGTTCCTCTCTCCTTTGATGATGCCAAAAAGGGGAAGATGAATACCTAAAAAGCGCAAGGGGATCAAGTTGAAAAGGAAGGAGCAGCAGTCAAGGGAAAATCACCGAGGAAGTGTTAAAACAGAAGAAAGGAAAATCTGGGAGGGGGAAGGATCAAAAGATATGACCTTGATGATTGCACAAACCCCTCAACAGTATCTCCCCGCACAAATGACATTATCGCAGCAAACTCCTCAGAATCGCCACTCCAACACTCTGTTGTATCTATGGTCAAAAGAGAAAAACAATTGAAGCGAGGGATGAAGGAAGTGGAAGGAAGAATGGATGCCCGAGTTATGAACATCTTGAAAGAACATGGAGGCATTCCAAAGAGACAGAGACGCTTATGCCATTTCGTATGTTCGGACAGAGCCCGATCGCCGATGAATTTAAAACGCTCGAATCAAGGATACTTTGCAAAAATGTCTATGGCTCAAGCTTGGGACTTGTACTCGGGAAAAGGGCCTCACGTTATGTGAAGAAGCCGACAGCACAGACTACCGATCCTACTCACGTCACTCACCGGGTCACTCACCGGAAAGAAGACAAGATAAAGATACGCCCGAGGTAGAGGGAAGAAGGTGGTGGAGGAAGAAGCTTGGACTAGGCCTCTCGCCCAAGAATATTGAATACGTATATCCGTGAAAGAAATGAGGGATCTACTTAAAGTTGGGCTTGACCAAGTGGCAAATTTGCAAGTGGCTAAAACTAACGCCGAGTATGCAAAAAGAATAAAGAAAAAACAAGAGACAAACTCAATGCTATGGGAGGAGGAGAGACAGAAAGAATAAGAAAAGATGAAGTCACCAGGAAGGCATATGAAAAGAAAAAGAAGGCACTTTGACGGCGAGAAAAAGAGAAGAAGAGAAGAAGATGTTGAACAAGATGAAAGAAGGAGATAAATAAGGAGATGAAGTGTGTTGATGTCCAACCTTCGTGTATTTCACTATGTAAATACATACAATGTAAGTCTTCTGTAATAAAGCTATAAATTCTTTACTTTTCTCGTAGGCAAATATGTACTGATACACCTTGTAAACAACGTGTAAAAGAACAAGAATGATATGATCAATAAAAGAATTGATTCTGCGCATACATTCTATGTCAACACACTATCTCAGACATGTATCTTTGTTGTTTGCATTTTTGAATGGTTTAAGTTTTGGCATCATCAAAAAGGGGGAAATTGTTAGGAATTTTATTGTTTAGATTTTGATGAATGCCATGTAAAACTTAGAATAGAAAGTTGGCACCCCAATTCTTCTTTGAAAAATGCATTGTAACAATTAGAGCCGCTGCCGAGTTAAGTCGCCTACGCCTAACATGCAAGAAGACAAATCAAGATTGGAAGGAAGACTCTGTGAGAGACAAATGAGTATGGCAAAGAAGAGTAGACGGGAACTCTCTCAAGAAGCGGTGAGATGCGGCTAAGTGGAGTATCACTGTCAACTCGAGAAAAGCCAGTCTCAAGTTGAAGTGACGTAAAAGTCATCCACGATTAGAAGCTGACTCTAAGTCACCTGGGAAAGCAAGGAAACGCATCAAGTCGAGATAATCAGAAAGATCCGTTGCGTAAAATCAAGAGATTTACTTAAACAAGTAATATCTCCATACCACCTTTCTCGAGTGCTCGGTCTGCGTGCAAAAGGAATGAACCAATGGGAAGCACTACACCGTGTCGTAACTCGAAAGGTGAAAGAACAATTCATACGAGGAAATGGCAATTCCAAGGATCGCAACAAGACAAGCCAACGATCGCAAGTGACTTTCAAAAATAAGCTATCTCTTCAACGGCAAATTTTTGAAAGATCACTATAAAAGGAGGAGAATGACTCGAGAGAAAAAAACCCGAACCACGAACATTCAAGAAATCAATTAAAATTATAACCGTAAATACTCTCAAATCATTCAAGATTAATCCTCAAGCCACATTACGAAGTACATCAATCCAACACTAACCCGTGAAGGAAAGAGAACTTCAATCACTTGAAGAGAAACTTTTGAAGAAAAGGGGTCTACATTCCACGAAGGATTGTAGGAAGGTTCAAGGTCGAACCAAGTCTTAAGCTTTTGGAGGGCTTCGTGATCAAATCCAAAGAACTTGAGTAAGTGAGTCGTAGTAGCAAAGTGCAAATGCCTGTGAAGAAGCCGAGTCGAAGCAGGCTGAGTGATCATCGAGCGCGTCTCGCATCGAGTCCCAAAGGATCAAGTCGGTGTGTGATCAAGACTTGTATCCGGGGTTACCACTTTGTAAAACTGATCATTACCTAGTAGATTCCTCCCGGAGTTGGAGAAGAGAGGAGTAGAAGAATTACCCCATCTTCAACCTCTATAAAAATTTCATCAAGTCATTTACATTTCAAAGATTTTAATTCCCGCATTTTTAATCGCCTATATATCTTTGATAAGTTTGCTATCCATTTGATAATACAAGTACTAAACCCAAAGACTAAACTCTTACTTAATCAAACTTAAGGGTGTTAAGTCTTCCCGTGAAAACAAAACCACAAATTAATTTAGAGTCAATACCGAATTGAGTTATTCCATCAACGGCTCGGTTGAGTCCGGTGAGACTAACTCTAACGATTGACTAAATCGATTGTCCATCAAGGACACAAACTGTGAAGAATCAACTCAGATATTTAAAAGGACTAAATCGAAAATTTGGTAAGGTTTATTCAACCCCCCTTCTAAACCTTACACTTACACCCCTTGGGACCTACAATATATGTGGTCAATTGGATTCTAAATTCGACATTTCATCCTTTTTTAAATCACGATTTTGCCCCACCATTCAAAAAAGAACCATTATATTTCTCAATTCCATCCCACTTTATAGGCGCAATTCTCCAAATTAACTCGAGCTCTACTACATTTGAAAAAGATATGTTCAACGCTTTCCTTCTCTTCCCCACACATCCACGATTGGATCAATGCAACATCATCTAAAAATCACCTGATCGAGGTTGGAAGGCATTTGGAAAAGCATCTCCAAATAAAATGTTTAATCTTGCCTTTGTCTTGACATTCCGGCTTCTTTTACACATGGTCTTGATTCTCGGTTGTATAACTACATTCACCCTACCCTCCAAAATTCACTTCTTGATGGCTTGAGTAAACATATTTAACGGTGAATGCACCCTTTTTCTCAAAATTCCACCACGTTTATCTCTTTCTCGATCATCATGTATCTTCAATGCTTTAATTTTCCAAGCATCCTCAACACAAAACACTTTATCAATAAGCTCAACATTCCATGATTTACCATCCTATTTGAATGAGTTCATTCACCCAAAAAGAGATCGATCCTTGGGCATTTTTGTGAGAGGTCCGAATAAAAAAGAGTCTTTAATCCACGGAACATGCCGATTCGAATTGATTTGCCATTAGCAATTGAATACGCTACCATTCCTCATCACATATCTAGCTTTCATCCAACTTCTCCAAAGCCAAGATGCATTATTTCCAACATCCACATCCATCGTGCTACCTTTAGGAAAGTATCTAGCTTTTAAAACTTTACTCACAAGAAGATTTGGCAACGTCATGACTCTCCACAATTGTTTAGAAATTAATGCATCATTAAACACTTGAAGATCCTTAAAACCCAATCCCTCTTCATCTTTAGACCAAGCCAAACTATCCCAAGACTTCCAATGAATTTTCCTCTTATCGATTGAAGAGCCCCCACCAAAATCTTGCCATAACCTGTCCTAACTCCTTGCACAACCCCACAGGCAATTTAAAACAAGACATTATGAAAATGGGAAGTGCATTCAACACGGCCTTTAATCATAATTTCTTTCCCAACACTTGATAAAAATTTATTTTTCCAATCATTGAGCCTATTCAGAGCTGCATCAACCACATATCTAAAAGTTTCTTTTTTTTTTGATTTTCCATTTGCTAAAGGAAGCCCCAGTACCGCTTAGCATCATGTCGCCGCACCCCTTGCGAGAATCTCACATATTTCCTTTTGAGAGTCGGATGTTGTATTTTTATCAAGAAAATCTTGGACTTTTCCCAATTCACCCTTTGACCTGAAAAGCTTTTGTACTGATTTAAGATATTCAAGATTAGCTCAGTTTGGTACCTATTAGCTTCACAAAATAATAATGAGTCATCCACAAATAGTAAATGAGTGATCATCGGCCCATTTTTACAAATCTTAAGCCCCTGAAAAGATTTACACTCAACTGATCTTCTAATTAAGCTAGAAAAGACTTCAGTGATTATCAAAAACAAATACGGGGAGATAGGGTCCCCTTGCCTCAACCCTCTAGATGGAACAATAAAACCACTAGGTTTACCGTTAAGATTAAAAGAATAAACGAAACATTTGACACACGGAGAATATTCTATCCACAAAACAGAGGCAAAACCCATATGTACCATCACTCTCTTAAGACCCTCCCACTCAACCCGATCATAGGCTTTAGCCATATCCAATTTAATAGCCATGAAAGTTTTTTTCCCAGATCTATGCCTTTTCAAAAAATGAATAGACTCATGAGCAATGATAACATTGTCAAGAATTTGTCTATCCTGAATGAAAGCAGATTGATTTTCACATATGCAAGATTGGAGACAGTTTTTGAGTCTATTAGCAAGGATTTTGGAAATGATTTTATAAAGTACAGAACACAAGCTAATAGGTCTAAAATGAGAAATTGAGGTAGATTCTTACATTTAGGGATTAGAGTGACAAGAGTGTGATTAATACTTTTAAGTATTTTACCATTTCAAAAATTCTTTAATGGCAACCACAACACCAGGACTAATGGAATTCCAAAAAAACTGAAAAAACAAAGGGGACATACCATCAATACCAGGAGATTTATGAGGATTCATCTCAAATAGGGCTTGTTTGATTTCCTTATCATCCACCGGAAGCATCGCCTCATTCATTTCGGGAGATATAGTGTGAGAGATCCTTCTAAACATCCCGTAGAGTTAGTTTGAACCCTCGAGGAAAATAACTTTGAGTAAAAATCGGTAATCACCTTTTCCAAATCCCGAGGAGAATCACACATGGTCCCATCCTCCTTTTCTAATGAAGTAATCCTATTTCTCCTTCTTCTTTGAGTGGTTGCGGCATGGAAAAATTTAGTGTTACGGTCTCCTTCCTTAAGCCACGTGACTCGGATTTCTCGGGACCAAAAGAGCTCTTCTTCCTTTTGTAGGCTTCATTCATTCGGTCTTTCAAATCACCCCATTTATTCCAATCTCTATCCCCTCCCAACTTTCTCGGTTCCTCCACTCGTTTTACAATCAAAATCCGCTTTTGAGTTTCTATTTAAATTTGCATTCCATTTTAAAATACCAACTCTACAAGCCTTAATTTTCTCCTATATTTGAAACATTGGAGTCCCATTCCCATTTACTCCCCCACAAATCAACCACGCCTTGAATCCATCTTGACCAATCCACCTTTTATCAAAGTAGAATCTTTTTCACCTTTAAGTCCCAAGGAGATGAGTTAAGAACCCGAGAACACATGATCTCAAGTCTGTCTTAAACACATTAGAGACTGAGCTTGATTAAATCTAAGAAGCCAATCACTAGAGCCAAAGAACCTATCAAGTTTTTCTTCTACGAAACCTTCCTCTACTCATTATTAGCCCAAGTAAAATAACCATCACTACCGAGGATTTCTTCCATTTGCATATCGCCTATAAAATCATTAAATTTCACAAAGCTTGAAGCCCTTCTTGAGTTCCCCCTCTTTTCTCCTCACCACACCGTAAATCATTAAAATCTCCTCCCAAAACCAGAATCTCCCCCATTTAACTTTAGCTTGAATCGAATAAAATTCCATTCTTTGCTCTCTAACTCTCGGATCCATACTAGCATAAACAAAGACTCCCCATAAATTTGCTTATCCCCTTCTTTTAAAAATTCCACCTCCATACAAAAATCCTTCACCAATATTTTCTTAACAAGTGATGTCAAGACTCCAACGCACTAACATCCCACCTTTCAATCCCACCGGTTCAACATGGTTCCATTTTTCATCCAACTTAAGATTTAAATGACAGTTTTCACAAAAACCGTTCCCTTTTTGTTTCACACAAAAACACCAAATCCGGAAGGTGAAGTTTCCAAGACTCCTTTATTTGGGAAACTGTAGGGTCCTCCCGGACCTCTACAATTCCACACCATAGCTCTCATATTTGACTTTGGGGCCAATCAAGGTTGGCTACCACCACCGCGTGAACTACTCTCTTCATTCTCTTTTTTTCTTTTTAGATTTCGGCGAATCTAATTTATCCTCTCCTATCACAACATTCTCTTCATCCCTAATTTGGAGGTTCCTTTTCTTCGATCTTTTTCCACCTTAATCATTTTATTAATAGTGAGCTTTGCTTGGAGGATGACCCAACAATTCTCTTCCAATTCCTTTAACGCCCCAAAGAATAGCACTTTTATTCTTCAATTTCTAGGTAACCAAGGTATTAGAAATATCTTTAAAAGGTAGTTTTTAAAGTTTTCAACAATAGGAACAAAACAAGTTCCATTAAATCCAGTTTTCAATCTGTTTTCGGCAGACAGTGTTTTTGATAGAAAAACTCGCACTTCAATCGAAAATTACCCCCCTGCACGATTACCTGATTTGATTTGTCTCTTCTCGTTTGAACCACCCTGTGAATTCACTATTGTAAAGACTATCCAAAGTACTTTTATCTTCTATCATATTTTCAACATTATGCACTTCCAAAAATTCACCGCTAATTCATATGCCCGGAGATTTTATAATGTTTTCCTCATTACAATCCCCACTTCCCGAGAACCATCCTCCTTCGCATTATTAGGTTGAATCTCGGAGCTTGATTTGGAGGATTCAAAAAATTCCTATCTTTTTTGCTTTGAACCCATGAGGTTTCGGCTCTAACCCAATCCCCAAATTGTCCTTCCTTCAATTCATTGTTCACAATATCGATTTTCCTATCTTCACATTGTTTTCAAAATGACCCACCTTACCACAATAGAAACACATATTGAGAAGATTCTCGTATTTAAAATCGACCCATACAGATTTACCTCCGAGCGAGATTACGGTACCCCTCATCAACGGCCTCTCCAGGTTGACCGACACAAGAATTTTCAAATGTCGACCTTTGAATCCTCCCCCTTCCGAACGATAACATCTTTCGTTTTAGAGAAAATGCATCCAATCTTGATTCATGTTTCAGCACACAACCAGTTTGTTAGGGATAGTGCCCTTAAAGCAATTGTGAATTGTTTTTTATTATTAATAAAAGCGACATTTATTTTCGGACTATATTGCATATTGTATGTATTTTCTTGAACATCATGAAAATCCCTAGTTTATTTATTGTAACCATAATCTTAGTATATAAGAGTTATATACAAGAGGATTAAGATTATGGATAATAAACTAAAATTAAGTCCGTGATGAAATTAATTAAAGTATGGGATCTTTAATTAAAACATCATTAATGCGACCCCGAAACATTTTGAATGTGATGTCTTATCCGGACCGTCGATGTGGAGACATCTTAGTGGGGGCATTTATATATGATTTGATCATATAGGACTTGGACCGATTTAATTCGAATTTTCCATACAAATTCCGTTGTAGAAATGGAAAATCGAATTAAATCACTAGATGATCATATATGGATAAATCTTAATCCTGAGTGATTATAGACTCTGTTTATTTCGGTGTGATTCTTAATTTGCTCGTTTAAGTTTGTCCTACGACATTCCCAACACTTTGCATTTTAGATTCACATTTGAATTAAATAGTAGGAATATAAATTCACATATATGGAATCCATTCCTTTTGCGGGAAGTAGAAAGCGATTCCCTCATTTGTTAATTCGGAACTAAATGGTTTGAGATCTCTAATTTATAATCGATTATAAATTAACCATTCACTAGTGAATTAATGGTAAATGAGGATAAGAGGTAATTGAAGAGGTTTAACGGATACTACCTGGCTTCAATTACGAATTGTCTATGGAGGATTAATCTATATGTAATGATTATATCGATGTGACTGCTCAATTCGTAGAGTAAGATATTCTATAATTATAAGAGTGCAATTCCGAATTTATAGTGGAGTAATATCGGAATTAATAAGTCGAATAAATTAATTAAAGAGTTAATTATTTATTCGGTTTATTGAGCTTATAATTATAGGTCCATGGTCCCGGTTCGCTTTCCTAGAGTAAACGGGTTGTAAATAATATTTTCGATTCCTAAGGGTTTTATGGAAAAGAGTTTTCCAAAATATTTGGCTAATATATTAATATTAGTTAATTAGAATATATGATATTCTACATTTTGACGTATTTGGAATTAAATAAATATAAGATATTTATGATATTAATATAATTATTTAATTGATAATTATACTGGATAATTATCAATTAGTGTTTAAATCTAACTAGAATTATTAATTCTAGAATAGATAGGAAACCAAGTTGGAGTGAGAAACTGATTGGACTAGGCCTATAAAAAGGGGACCACATCTCTCAATTACAAAGCAAGCAAAATTTGGCCACCATAACCGCAAACTGAGAAGAATCTCTCAGTCGTAACTTTTTGCAATTAAAAACATCATCCACGTTTCTCAGTTTTGAAGTGAAATTGTTTAGTTGTTCAATTACTTTGGTCAACAAAGTTGTTTAAGTTTTTTTTTGATTTGCAAAATAGATTCGTATATTTCAATTTGGTTGAAATTTCAATTGGCAAAAGTGGCAGACATCTTGCGTAGATGAAACGTTGTCCGTTCTTGTGCTTTGTAAAACGTGATTTTATGGTTTAACTTTTACCTAGTTCAATTCCCCTCCTATCCAGTTAGCCCAATCCTACGATCTCATGAGTTGAGTACATCGTAGGAAAATAAAAGTTAGGAACTTAGATTTATTATTTGGGTGCCCACACACTGCCGTTGATAGGGAGGTTCGAATTGGAAGATCGTGGTGTCTACGAGCTTCGGGAATTCGAAGAATTGACGGAGAAAAAACGAAGAACAAGAAAATCGTCGAAAGAGGTAAATTTTCTTTTCTTCCTTTAGTTTGAATAAATTTAATAAGCATGATTTTGTGTTCTTATATCTAAAACTCGATTTTTGAAATCACACGCTTTCGCTTCCGTTCGATTAGATCGAAAAGCCATATCTTATTTGGCCCGGATTAGATCCGGGACCCGGATAATTCCCAACACAGTTCGCCGGGAGGTTCCATACTTGCACCCATAGGTCAATATGAGTAAACGATTCATTCTGAATAATCAAATCATCTGCCCATTCTTTGAGAATAATATATTGCCCATCAAAGTTCCAAACTTTCCCTTCAAATACTCTTTTTTTGTCTTCCGATTTAAAAACAAATTGGAAACAGATTTTGCCCTAGTTCCCGATCACAAACCACTCCTTCGTCGGCCATATAATGCACATGGCACGTTTTAACCCGTGAAGTTGACGGCTTTAATGCCGAAGACCCTACCAAACAAACTTCTACCACATTCCTCCGAAATGAAGTTTATATCCTTTTTCTCAAGCTTAACACCTCCTATTTCTTCCTTCGAAAGAGAAAAGCTTTTCGACTTTCCAGCTAACTCGTCCGACATGATAGAAGGAATCACCCACTATATCTCCGATGATGATCTCGAAAAAAGGTTTCAATGCTCTGTTTCAAATACAAAAACAAACACACCACTATTAAAGATGTTAGGAAGAAAGCAAAAAGACAAAAGAAAAAGAGAAAGCCCAAGTGGGGAGACCCACCACGAAGACCAAAGACCGACAAGAATGAATAGAATGATGGTTATTACGGAAAACAAAAGAGGAAGGATCAATGCTTGAAGACACCATTAATTACTGTAATAAATGAGGTAGAAAAGATGAAGATTTGCCATAGATCTAAGAACCAAAGACTAAGATTTTTCAAATTTTCAAAAACACACACTTTGCCTCCAAAAAGGGACAACTATTCTCCTAAGGAGAGACAAGAGAGAAAGCTCCAAAAGGGAGGACATAAAAAGGGTTATTGAAATTGTTTTAAAAACCGGACCGATGATTAAACCGGTCTTGTTGCCGGTTAGAGGTTCAACCGGTCGGACCGGTTCAACCGCCGGTTCAACCGGTTTACTGTAGCTTGTTTGTTGAAAAATGGAGATAAATTAATCCATGAATATAATTAAAAATTTAATAGAATAACAAACCCACTCACATAACCCCACTTTCACACATATCCACGTACGCACACATACTCATACAAACACAAACCCACTCACTGACTCACACAACCCCACTTTCACAAATAGTCACAAATAACAAAACCACACTCATACACTCAGATACACTCAGATGAACACAAACCCACTTTCACAAACTCATATATATATATATATATATATATATATATCTTATATGCATACAAGAGTGATAGAGAGTGTCAAAAGTTCAAGGAATCGAGAATCAGAGAATGAAAAATCAGGTGAGTTGAACAAATAATTAAAGTTGGTTTTGGGAGTTTCAGATCTGTTGTTGGAGAGCGGTGAGCCGGTGACGATAAATCAGGACTGGCGAATGGCTTTCTGGATTTTAATTTGATTGTGGCACTCTCATTTGCCTTGTCAAACCGGCCGGACTTCTTAACCGTCCGGTTTCCGGTTTTACACCGGTTTTTGACCAGTTTGACCGGTTATTTACGGTTAAACCGTGAATCCGGTTTTATAGGGGTTTTCGGACCGGACCACTGACCGGTTCCCGGTTGAACCGGTTGAACCGGCCGGTCCGGTCCGGTTTTTAAAACACTGATTGAAAAGATCGAAAATGTGATGAACCGATATGACTCGTTCTCAAAATGGGCTGCTATATTTGTGGTTCGTAAAAATCATGTTGTGGGCTTTGAGCTTTCTCAAGGATCCATACAGTTGCTTTCTCAAAGCTAAAGCTTTTTTTCTTTTTATTTCAAAAACCTCTAAAAGATTCCTCAAAAAAAAAAAAAAAAAAAAAAAAAAAAAACCTCTAAAAGAAGATTTTTTTTTTCGTAATTAGCTCAAACTTGAGTGTTTATTTGTAATTATCCATTCTTTCTATTATGTCAAACTACTATGAATTTTATTCTCAAAAAAAAAAAAATACTATGAATTTTCCATCTGGAATTGCCCAGAAGAGTTACTATGGAACACTTGAAGAAGTACAAAACACGAGCATTATTAATAATCTAGATACGTACGTAAACAATTGTGTTTGAATTTTGGTGTTTCATCTCGTACTACACATTAGAAATGATGTCACGTGCATAAAATGTTTGCTTAATACACCCTGTCGTTTAGGTCTCCACCACAACGAGAAGTTAACGCTCTTCTCTTTACTAATTGTTGAACCCCACATAATCTCATGAAAAGAAGCAACTGGTGTATTGTCCAAAGATTCTAGCATGGAACAAAGAGTATATACAAACGAACCTCTCATTTACTTGAATATTTCTTTCTACAATAAGCCAATATATCACTTGCTTCAAACCCAAAAACAGAATACAAGTATTCCCAAGAGGCAAGAGCTTAACTAGAAATGTTTAAAGTCAATTTTATAATTTAACAAACTTGATACAGAGGATGCACATCAAAAAAGAAAAAGAAAAAAACTAACCGAATCATTAAGTTAAACTCGAGATCTTGCTACTTTTATTGCTATGTTGTTGAAAGTTTGCTGTCTTCTTCCCACTTGCTCTTGGGTATCTCCCCAGAATCTGCGATAATTACCTTCTTCCTCGGCTTCCCACTGTAAGTTCCTGCACCCCCCTCGATGGCATACACAGTATCCATGCCGTCAATGACTTTGCCAAAAACAACATGCTCACCATCCAACCTGCGCAATTTCCGGAGAAATGTAAAGAAAATCTACAACTAGTAGACTTTATAAACAAGTTCAATTAAACCCTAGAGTAATATCCAAAAATCTTAGGGATAATTACAAAAAAAACCATTGAGGTTTGGGGTAATTACAATAAACCAGAGATTTTTGAAAATTTCTGGAAAAAAAAAAGGCACCTTGAGATTTGATTTTGTCTTTAACTCAAGGTAATATTTCTACTAATGTCAGAGGGGGTTTATGAAATGTTTTAATTTTTATTGCTTATGAATGGGGAAATGTAAGACGGAATCAAACATCAAGGAGGTTTTTATAATTTTAAAAAACTTCTAGATTTTTTTGTAATTAGCTCAAACCTCAGAGATTTTTTTGTAATTATCCAAAAATCTTATGCTACAGATTCGGCATACTTCTTTTTCAAGTGCCTATTTACAATGGGGAAATGCAGCCTCTAGCTCACTCAAAGATAACTGCCAACAATACTTGCAGAAATATCCAACTGTTAATGTAATATTATCCAGAGATGAATCAGTTATTCACAACTCCAACCCGACAATTAAAATAAGGAGCTGCAGGTTACATAGTGCTATCTCAACATTTGCTTACCAGTAAGCCTTGACTGTTGTAATGAAAAACTGTGAGCCATTGGAATCAGGCCCTGAATTCACCATGGACACGACACCTGCAAAACATCAGATTAAGAAAGTTTATAATTGTGAGCATGTGTATTGTGGATGTGCGTGTGTGACACAGAGAGAGATGCTATGCAGAATCCCCCATCCAACTCCGGAAAAAAAAAAATAGTAGTAGTTTTAAGTAGTAGATAAGGTAAATTACAAAAACTATACCTAAGGTTTAGCCATATTATGAAAAACTTCACTTATCTTTCAAATTACAAATACCCTCCTTCAGGTGTCACAAACACCCCCTAGGGGTTTGTATTTACCTAAAAAAAACCTTTCCTGAGGGTGCAATTTGGAAAATAGAAACAAATGTCAGGAAGATATTTAGTAATTTTGAAAGATAACGGGATTTTTTGTAATTAGGCTAGACCTCAAGGGTAGTTTTGTGATCATCCCTGATATTAATAACAAAAGAGTTGAAAAAAATGTTTTAGCAAGTTCACGTGTCTCTTTGTCAAACAAGATACAAGAAGACGAGTGAAGACCTGGATGTGAATGCTTCAACTTGAAATTCTCATCACGGAAGGTGCCGCCAAATATAGATTGATTTCCTCTCCCATCTCCAGAGACGATATCTCCACCTTGTATCATGAATCCAGGTATTATACGATGAAATGGAGTTCCCTTATAGTGTAGTACTTTCCCATTAGAGGCTTTTCCCATCTCCCCTAGTTTCAAAGAAAGTGGATTAGTTAATGAGGTAAAACAGAAAAGAGCAGCAATATCATCCGACTAGAGAATACTGAAAAACAAGAACAAATTTGAATAGTGATTTATTCTTGAAAATACCTGTACACAAAGCCCTAAAATTCTCTGCAAAGAAAATGGTAAATACAATCAGGAAAAGAAATATTCCAAAACAAAAGAAAATTGTCAAGTCAAAACAGAACGGACATAATCTGTTTAACATGGAGAAATTCAAGCATAAGACAGAGGACATTACCCACAGTCTTTGGCACAACTTGACCATATAATCCAATAGTAATCCTCCCTGTAGACATTGAGGTGTAACATTTTAAGACAGAGAAAAAAGAAGCTACAGTGTCCTCTAGAAGAATAATACATGCAGAAAACAAAGGTTCTAGTAGTTCCTCTCTGTAGACATTAAGGTGTAACATTTGAACAAAAGAAAATGAAACTACAGTGTCTCTAGAAGAATAATACATGCAGAACATAAAGTTCCTCCTTATTTTCCCACTCATTTCTGAATATTATGCCAGCTTTTCTTGATACACATGTTTCACATTAAAAAGGAAGGAATGGTAGAGTAACTAGAAGAATCTAATGACTTGATGGACATATCAACTCATGACTACTTCTAATAGCTTGAGCAAGTGTTACACAAGTTATACATCGTAGAATGGATTGTCATAAGAACAATAGCCTCTCAAATTATAAGAGAAACAAATCATCACACAGTCCAACTTAAACAAATGGAGAGGCTCGTGCCTAGTGCATTGGAAACTAGCTTGACAAAAGATTCTGACAGAGTTGAAAAAGTACTTCATTGATATGGTGTAATATCAAGGGCCATACCTATGCGTTGTTTATCTATGTCAACATCCAAAAATACTCTATGGGTGATCTCATAGACTTCCTCCGGCTTCTCTACCTCCTTGAGATATAAAGAACAGAAACAAAAATTTAAGAAAAGGCGTCAATAAAGTTAAAGAATAAGAACTAATGTCTACAATTCAAGATCTTCTATAACACAAGAAAAAGGTTTTAGTTATAAGTTAACACGATCTAAGCAAACAGACAGAACTGCCTCTTTCTCAACCATGTTGTATATGTACGTTGAGGACTCATAGGCCTTTTTTATGACTGTTGTCCTGATTAATCTAGCAAACATGTTCACATGAAGAAAATAAAGAAAGAAAAACCATTAGACATGGCAATGAACATGTAGCTATGCGTGTGATACAATATGCAATTTTATATAAGGAAATCCACACATACATGCTATGCATACACACATGGGCAATATTGCTTAAAAATAACTACCGATGCTGCAGAATAATGGAGGGTTCATATTCCAGTTAAAATACCACACAAGAATAAGTTAGCTGAAACACTAGGGACTTGTTTCCGATTGTTGATTGAATTGATAAAATAATTTGGATAAGTTAGGAATCAGGATTAGATAATATAATTGAGTTCAATAACGTGTTTGGGAAGTATGATTGCAATGTGTGATTATTTTAGTAGGGTAACAAACAATATTTTGTTCGGCATTGTGATAAAGTTGGACAAATTTCCGAAATGACCAAATTACCCCAAATGACAAATAGAAATGTAATACTACCCACACCAGTGAGGGACAAATTCGTCAATGACTGTACACAGAAGGGTTGAAGTTGGGTAGGACTATATAATTTCACCGCCATGGCGTGGGCAAGTTATCAGCTAAGGGCAGGACAAAAAACAGGCCAGGATTATTATCATGGGTTGTAGTCAAAGCTCCCTATCAATAGATAAAATAATCCTGGCCAATCAAATTTCCCAAATGAATCTTCATGGTATTAGAGAAACATTATGGATGTGTGGGCTTTCATGGTTTGTCCTAGACTAATATTCACATTCAAGCAGGAGCTAGGCTGATGAGTCACAACAGGAGTTTTCCTTGAGGTTCTTAATGTTTTTGTTGAAAAAGATGCATTAGAAACTACTGTTCTACATATATATTAACTTGGCACTAAAAGGAAAATGATCACAGATCTACTACCATTTTCTAATTTCATATTGTTCCAACTACCTCACTTTAGATCAGTGATTTTTACTTTCCAATATGCAAAACAAATAATTTAATGTACTGAATCATTTATCGACTGGTCTTCTGTTTCCCTAGTAACTTTATCAATTTACACAATCTCTTCAGGCGCAGTTCATATTTTGTTAAGTTGAGCTCGGAAAGGAGGAGCGTTTCATCGATGCCACAAAAATCAAAATTTTTAGTTCTCTCATACATTGATTTGCAAATTATAGATTACAGATTCATTCCCCACACTCGGAAAAGGAAAAAACCCCATCAACAGAAAAGTCACCCACAACCTAAAAGTAAAATCAGATCCAAAACAAACAGGCAATTGCTAATTCAGCTCAATCACCAAATAAATAAATAAAAAGTAAAGGAAAATCACAAAAAAAAAAAAAAAAACACGAAGCAAGTGGTCCGAAAATATTAAAAAACAAAAGAGAATGAACACTGAATAAAGGAAATTTTACCTGTCGAGAGAAGGAAGAAGCGAGAAAGATGAGAACTAAAACAGCGAGGAAAATCAGCAAACTCTTCGGCTGAAGCAAGACTGAGATCTCTCGGCCCATCTCTGGATCATTCATCCCTTTTCCAATCTTCCATTAATCACAGAAATAATACATAATTTTACCACAATTACTAGACTGTATCTCCGATTTTCTCTTGTTGAAGTACGCTTTGCTGCAAACACACAAACCAATGTGGTAGTCCTCAGTGCATGTAATGCGGTTGAAAGAATAATATTTGAAAATCGTTTATTTCACTGGGCTCGAGGCAAAGAATCAAGAATGGGCAGAGGCGGATTATTGCCACTGCTATCATATTCTTAATTCTCTCGCTCGAGATTTATGGCAAAGTATGTGCCTGCGAATTGTTAATTCTTGATCTGTTTGATTTCATGGATCCGAATTGAAATTGGGCCAGGCGGTACCTTCCTGGCTGTACAAACAAGCCGAAAGCTAACTTTTTAATATGGGCTCAAGAACTACGTTTGGGCCTGACAATAGTAGGTTAGGACACTAGAGTAGAGAATGACTAATTGGGCAGGCGCCACTTTGAGCTGATTACTTAATAATGATAGCCCGAGCTTCAACAAAACAAACTCCACCCCTTTTAAGCACCGACTCACTAAAGGTTTACTAATATTAATGTTAATATTGATAATTATTTTGGATCAAGTTAACATTGATAATATTAATTTTAGTATTTTCGTTGTTTAATACCATTTCCACAAAATTTTAAAGGTTTTTTTTCAGAATAAAAATCTGAAGGTTTAATAGTTTAGTTGTGGACCTTCAAACTTGTGTCTTGATTTAATTGTCAATGGAATTGAACTTCAACCAGCTTCAATCAAATGAAATGCGAATCAAGTTCAAGTAGTTTATACTTTATATATATGTAATCATTTTTTAATAATCGAGTCATGGTCGACACGAGTTTTAAATATTATCAAACGAGAAAATATTCAAGTTTTGGTTGTTAAGTTAACAAACCAGAACTCAAACCATTTTTTAGTGACCAGTCTCAAATCGAATATTAAATAACTAATTTGTTTTCGCTTTTCATTATTAGAGAAAAATGAGAAATTAAACCTAGTTTTGATTTTAACTTGTAAACGTGTGTGTATTCATTTGAAGTAAATAACATTCTTCTAGCAGGCAGTGGAAACTATCTTGTACAATTATATTTTTAAGTGAATTCAACATCATCCGATCTCTCTTATGTAAAAGTTGGAAAAAAGATGTGTATGTTTGAGTGAAGATTTTTCTATGTTACCAACTTACCATCAAATTCAATAAAAAAATGCTCAATTATGCAAAAAATGTAGGACCTCAAGCGTTGTCACTTCTAAATTAATTGGTTAGAGAGATGTATACCCTTAACCTTATAATGTGTACATGTGCAGACGTTCATGACATTCGATTGTAATTGGCCCTCCTCATCAGCGGTGCCACATGCACTGTGAAATTTTATTTTTATTTTTTAATTAATTTTTATTTATGTTTTACTATAATTCTTGGACCAAGACATTTTATCATTTTATATAGGATTACCACATTAATTCTTCTCTTTTTCCTCACCATTTTCTTAGGCAATTTTCTTTACCCATAATTTTACTTGCTATTAACTTTTGCTATTCTTTTGTGCTTCATTTCTTAATTGTTATTTAGTCTCTTATTTATTGTCTAAATAGAACTTTACATTGTTTTTTCTCCACTCGATTATATATTAATTATTTTCTAATGTTAATATGGTGAAATGACAATTGTCTATTTTTCTTCAATTTTTTCTTTTTAGGGTGAACTTATTGAAATAGCTACTTAAGTTTATTTTTGTTGTGAAGTAAAATAGTAATTATATTTTTTATTTAATTATGTCATTATTTAATTATCACTCATATATCCATTATTTGTTTTAGGGGCATATATTCATTATTAAGTCTGAATATTATCAATATGCCCATGAGGCCCAAACGATTATCGAAGCGTCCATGAGTCTGAGTTCACTTTTGCGGCCCACGAGGTATACTACATTGAAGCGGACCACTTTATTACATTAAGCCCATGTGGCCCATCGTCTCAGTTATAAAAAGTTCATTCATGTTCATTTTTAAGTAAGTTCTCAATCAATTACTCATTATTACTTTTTTACGCTCTGGACTTTGTCTCCGACAGTCGCTGACTTAAGTATCAGATGGATCTCTCTGGGACAACCACAGTCCCCAGGGACCCCCCTAATCTTGCTCTGTGTGTTGCAGACTAGTTCCCACTAAAAGATTTCCTTAGCTTTGGAAAGCCAACTCCTAGACTAGCCTGACTCCTGGATAGAGGAGTGGAATTTGGACTGTCAGATTCAACTACCTTGATTTAGAGTAATCTGCACATTTGAGTAGTACTAGTTTTAATTTGTAGTGTTAATCTATTAATAGTTTTTGATCAATAGATTATTGATTAGATAAAAGTGTTTTTTATAGATTAAATTAAAGAGAGTACATTCGTAATTATATACTAGAGAATCAATTTCCAATTGACTTGTTATGCACATTATAAAGCAAATTGCTCTGAGGTTTTGATAAATGATTTTTCTGCAATAGAGATGTTCCAAATTTTAGTAAACTAGAAATACTTTTTGTAGCAAGTACAACAATTTAAATCATCATTGTCTATAATAAATATTTAATTGTGGGAGTCCGGTCCCCTCTACAATGAATCCTGGCCCTCCCCACCTACCGCTACGGGGCAATTGCTGCGGCACCTGTGGGCTGTGACCTAACAAAAAATAATTAGTTCATACACATCCCTGCATATATATTATCTCTTTAAATTGTAACTCAGTATGTGATCTTCCATATATTTTTCGTTTCTTTTTTATTTGTTCTAGCTCCGTTAAAATAAATACTATATACAGCTAATTACTTTACGTAACTATAAAATATTAATACGCCTGATCGAACTTCTTAGAATATCCTACTTCCCTTTTGATTTTCAAATAACATGAGAAACGCTTATTTATATATAGTACAGCATGAAACATGCATGATCATATTATGTAAGGTTTATAATACCTTAACGCGGGTGTTAAGTGTACGCTTACCCCTTTTTTATTTTATTTTTAAACTAGTGTAATAAATAGGTAAGAGGGATAGGTTTTACTCCGAAAATATTATTAAGCAGCTGGGCCACACGGCCTTGCAAACTTTGGGAATTCTTAGTCGTTGATGTTCCTGTCGCATTAATTAATGTTGTTCCTTTCAAAAAATTAATAATTAATGTTGTTAACCAAAAGTTAATTAACTTATAGTTAATTACAGAAAAATAAGACAAAATGTCGAATTGGAAACCGGCTGTCACAACTGATTCTGAATTGGTATCTGAATTCAAATATATGTAAATATTTATTAACATTCATCACACTTGCCAATTTAGAGAAAATTGCAAAAAATAGTTAATTACAGAAAAATAAGACAAAATGTCGAATTGGAAACCTGGTCCATACTTTGCATTTTTAATCTCATAGTTTATTTTGTTAGCATTCAAAGTCCCACAAGAGTCAAAAATTGCAAATATATGTAAATAATGGCGTGATATGATCTATATAGTCGACCCCACATTTGGGATTTTTAATCTCAGTTTGTTGTTTTTGTAAATTTAAAAACAATCAAACTTCAAGGTTCTTTTTTACACGCGTCTCAGCTCAAACCTCAGGGTTGTTTTTTTTTTTTGAAAAAATTGCATCGTAATTATTCCTATTAATTAAATTAATCAACGATTTTTTTAAAATAGAAGAGCCCTCATAAATTGCTAATTACTCTCAATGGATTGGTGATCAACAATTTGTACTCAGTTTATTGTAATATATTCGCCAAATAGTTATATATATTGTAAACAACAATAAATATATCTAACCCCAAATTCAATTACTTGCAAGACATTAATTAAAAATTAGAAAATAACCAGATATTAACTAATTGGGGTAAAATGTGGGGCTGTCACACAAGTCACAAATTGCGGTCATATATATATATATATAATGTGAAATTATGAATGAAAGCAGTCAATCAGATAGAAACTGGCAAAGCAATATGACTCCTAGGCCTAAATTTACAAACAAAAATTTGAAAAATAGTATCTGCTGAAAAGTCGAGGAATTGCAAAATAAAACCACTTGCAAACAGAGCAGCCAATCAAAAACGAATTATCTTTCCACAAAATGAAATTCTTATTGGCCTTTTCTCGAATATGGCAGTTGGATGTAACTGTGGGACGACAAAATAAAAATAAAGAACAAATAATTTTTTTTAAGATATTGAAAAGAAAAAGGAAACACCTCTCCCAAAGATATTGAAAAGAAATTTCTCAAAAAAAAAAAAAAGATATTGAAAAGAAAAAAGGGGAAACACCTCTCCCCACTTGACATAACATGCCAAAACAATATCTATTTTATTTTGTGTATTTTGTTTGCGTGGACATTAAATATGTTATAGTTAGACTCACAATTGTATACTATACCATCAAACCTGACAATAGAACTCCTAACATAGTTTTGGTTTGACCCATTAATTTATGGGATAATTAAAAAAACAAAACCCCGTTTGGATGGGGATTTGGGAGGAAAATTTGAAATTCTTAACTAAATCCACACTTGGTTTTTGAAAAAATAAATTGGCAAAATTTTTTGAATCCCTTTTGTTTGAATTTATTGTTTTAATTAGGATTTCAAAATCTCCCGAAACCTAATTTGAAATCCATTTTTAAAAATTGCAAAAATTTTTGATTCTATTTTATTTTTCATATTCACACATACTTTCAAAAATTGTATTTATAAATATATTTTCAAATTTATGCACAATTTACAAAAGACTACACGTGCATTTACAAACACTACACATCATTAAATGATATTTGGCTTTGAACCGCAATACATTACACACATTTACACACACTACACACACATCTACACACACATTTACACACACCGTAAATTTTACACAATCAAACTTCAAGTTGCACACTTTTACACACTAAACCTACACATTTACACACATTATTCCTATTAATTAAATTAATCAACGATTTTTTAAAATACACTCACACTCACAAATTATATTCTCCTCACATATTGCATACACATTATCATCACACACATATTTAATATATTCATAATAAAAGTTATATAATATTTTTATCAACAATAAATATATATAAAATTATAATTATTTACAAAATAATAAGATTATATCTTTTATTTTTATTTATTAAATATCAATTAAGAAAATAAATAGAGCTTCTAAATTTTTTTTATCAAAACTTATGATGGATTTGAAATCAGATACAAAATACAAAGCATCATCCAAACAAGAGGTGAGTTTCAAAATAAAACCACTTTGAAACAGAGCATTCAATCAAAATCCCTTATCTTTCAAAAATCCCTCTTATCCGAATGGGCCCTAAAAGTTTGGCTAATTACAAAAAAAATATGAGATATTTCCAATTTACAAAAATCCTCTAAGGTTTAATTATTTTTATTTTAAATTTAAGGAGAAATTGTAATATCTCTTGATAAATAAAACTATCTATTTTATTTTGAAATATTTTTGCATATAAATTGATGAAATGTAAGACGGAATGAAACCTTAATCAAAAATCTCTAAAATTTTTTTGTAACCAGCCAAAACCTTTTGGGTGGTTTGATAATTAAAAACAAAACCCCGGGGGGGTGTTTGTATTTATCCCTTATTTTATTATGAAAGAAACAAATTCCCATGGAAATTTGTAGCACCTAACTCACTTTGATTTTGTTGTTTGTAGATCTCAAATGAAAGCTATATACAGTTGTTCACCTTAGGTATCTTGACGTACTTTTGTAATAATCATATATCAAATATATATTAATTTTTAATTATAAAACACGCAATATTGCTTGGACTATATAGTGCGTACTGCTTAATTCAAACAATTGTTGCAGTGCTTATCATTTAGGCACTATAACAACATTGATTGGGTTAAGAGCTACTTCACCATGCTTCAGCATGTTTATTAGATTTTCTTCACCATAACTCCTAACTTAATGCTGTAACAAAATGAGATCATACATCAAACTTGCAATTCTCTAAATATCTAACGAAATTTTATTTGGTTCATTTAACGAATTAATTGGGTATAGGATGTCAAATTGGTTACAATAAGACTTGGATCTCTTATTTTTATTTATTAAATATCAATTAAGAAAAGTAAATGGGTTTGAATTTTTTTATCAAAACTTATGATGGATTGAAATAATATAAAGGGGTAGGCATTTACAGACCCATGAGGGTTTCGATCGGATAACGGGTTTAATAGGATCCCACCCAGACCCAACTTGTATAATATATAGTGTACATGATTTTTGTAATTTTTTTATTGAGAATGAAACTTTTTTCTTAGTTTATTTACCATGTTATTTTAAAAATTAATATATTTACAGAATTGTATGAATATCTCATTTCACATAATTTTTTGTAGTAATATCATGAGAAAAAGCCATACAAATAAGTCTAAATATATGATATGGATAGTCTAATGGACCTTTTGGGTGTGGGGGTGTTTGTATTTAAACATTTTATTTGGTGGAACAAATTTGTGACGGAAATTTGAGTCCTTTATAACCTCATTGGGGTGTTCTCGACTCTTGAGTGTAGACGGACCCAATCGAGGTTCAACCATTGACATCCCTAATTGTGTCCAATTAAATTGACTGTAATATTTACAACCTAGTTTTTCCCCGGATCTTTGCGCACCAGAAAATAATGATAAATATAATTAATGAATAAATTAATAAAAATAATAATAATATAACATAACATAACATTTTCCGAAGCACGTGAAATTTCGCAGGAGGGGCCCCGGTGTTCCCATGTCCTTATCATGACAGGCTGTACCGTATCGTACAATGACGCGAATTGTTCCTACGGCCGTACATGTCCTTGTCACTCTCTTGATAAGCAACCCTCCTTACTAGGGATGGCAGTGGGGCGGGGGAAATCCGTTTAATAGGATCCCACCTGGACCCACTTGTATTCCGAAATATATAGTGTACATGATTTTTGTAATTTTTTTATTGAGAATGAAACTTTTTCTTAGTTTATTTACCATGTTATTTTAAAAATTAATATATAATATAATATTTTAAATATATATAATATATTATAAATATATCAAATTAAATATAATAAAATGACAAAAATTTTAATTTATTTTATTAATTAGTGTTTTATTAATTATTTTATATAATTTATATATTTTAAATATTTAAAAATAGTAATTTTTTAAAAAAATAATTTTTCCCCGGATCTTTGCGCAAAAAAAAAAAAATGATAAATATAATTAATGAATAAATTAATAAAAATAATAATAATACAACATAACATAACATTTTCCGAAGCACGTGAAATTTCGCAGGAGGGGCCCCGGTGTTCCCATGTCCTTATCATGACAGGCTGTACCGTATCGTACAATGACGCGAATTGTTCCTACGGCCGTACATGTCCTTGTCACTCTCTTGATAAGCAACCCTCCTTACTGATAGTGATATGATTCTAGATGTATATCATATTTTTTACCCAATTCTTTTTCCTATTTAATTATTCCATTTCTCTCTAATAGTTATTTCTTTTCTCTCTAAGTTTTATGGTAGACGGGTGGCCGATTGGGTTGTCCATTGTGTCTACGGCTAGACTCCCACATGAATTTCCTTCTTTATTTCATTTTCTGTTTTATTTAATTAACCTTATTAAATCAAGTGGTTCACATTTGTGGTCATATTTGACATTGGATTTGCTAGAGTTTGAACAAATTTGATCATGCGATATTGATGTTCAAACATTTTTATAATATATGAAACGTAGAAGTAATTACTTGCAAAAGTTTGAACAAATTTTGATTATGCGATGTTGATGTTCAATCATTTTTATACATTGAAACGTCGAACTAGTTATCATGCTCTAGAAAATTGTGATTAAATGAAGTGACATCACACTTGATTTTTTTAATTAAATTAAAATATATAAAGATAAAGGAAAAGATTCTGATCACAAGTCGATCATGTAGCAAAAAAAAAAAAAAAAAAAACAATGCAAAAAATCAGGAAAAACAACAAAAACAAATTTAAAGACGCAATTTAAAAAAAGGACGTCTGTTTCTAAAGAATTTTCGAGTGACAATGTCATTGGTTTTTGTTGCACGTGCTCGAGTATCATCTTGATGGTCTAATGTAGCCTGTGAAATGTCGGCCAGATCCTCGAGCCACAATTTCCAAAGCTTTCATAGCTTCTGAGGAAGCACATGAGTGAATGACAAGCGGGGTAGTTGAAGAGTCGCCTAGCTTGGTCTTTAAAGCTTCCGATATGTCTTGATCTTCTTCATTTGCCATATCCGACCAATGTTGCCAGACAGCAGCGGTTAGAGCTTTGAAACTATAAGAGGGACTATTCGAATTTAGGACTATTGCCCGTTGAAGGTCCGCCTGACCCTTTTCATCTAAAGTTGTGGTGATCATCGCATCATTGGTAATAATGGCGGAGCCGTGCATTGGCCGCTGCTGTAAAGGACCATCATTATGTCTGTGTTAACATGTACAATGTCTGAAGGCATGCTCAAAGGTGTTGCCATAACTGACTTTGGTTGCGGATTATCCACAACAGGTGTTATTTGTCAAAGCCTCCACATCATCTCCCAAAACATTGAAGGAATTATGAATGTGAATACCTGAAGACGACGGTCCGGCCTCCGGAGCACGATTCGATTTAGTTTTGCGTTGAATCCAAACCTCATAATCCACCCCTTTACCCTTAGAAGATGGAAGCCTCGAATGTGTGACTGTGCGTGTAACTGATCTTCCTCGACGAGGACTTTTATCCTTAGTCATAACTTCGTCCTTCTTCTTTCATTCATGTATTTTAGTCTGTCTGCAGTTATTAACATTGTGCCCAACAATACGACAAGTAACACAAAAATCTGGTAGATTTTCATAACTAAGTGAGACAAACGAGCAATGTCCCACTCGCTCTACCATCACAAACTCTTGGACGACATTATTCATATCAATTTCAACCAAAACACGAATTAAATGTCCAACCTCCCCGGATAATGAACGGTTATCTATCTGAACGGGAGTACCCACTACATTAGCAATCTTCGTAATCAAATCGGGGTGCCAATATTCAATGCTAAGTTCGTATATCCTCACTTATACTTGCGCCTTTGAAGTAGTAACTTTATATGAATTGAAGTTCAGAATCCAATTTGTAATGCGAATAGAACCCGGGTTCAGGTTCCAATAAGATTTTGCCAAACTATATTATGTTCATCCAAATTTGTAACTGTAAACTAAAATAATCCCTCCCGAGTGGAACCAAGCGCCATGCATGACTAATAGGCCAAATACCCTGTAGATTGGATTTGAGTACCTCTGACGTAATAGGTTTGGCCCCTTTAGGTTGTATGAGACGTTCGATTAGTGAATTACACAACTCCATAGTGCGTTGTTGGTAAATCCCCTCGTCTATCGTAACCGAGTAAAAATCACCTTTCTTGATCAGAGTGGAATCCTTCCCGGATTAACAATTTGAGCAAATGTGCGTGGAACCGAATTTTCTTGAGTTTCTTGGTTTGGTCTTGAATTAATCATGGAGTTCTTGAAACCCAAATCGTGATTAGGGTTACCAGAAACTCTGGTTTGGTTGAAAAGATTGGTTTCTTGAAGTTCTTGTTGCTGAACAGATGATGGTCCCATAGGGTATCTAGAAACCCTATCGGAAACCCTATGATGAATATGTGTAGAACCCTCATTGGAAGGGGATGGAATTTTCTGTTGCAATTGTTCTTTCTAAAAGTCAGTGTTATCCAAATCACGAGAGACTCCATGCAAAAGGATGGGCTGCTGAATGGTGACAGGTGCATGAATGCTAGAGAACCCTTGAAACTGTACCACTGCCAAATCTGAAGAAGTCGACAAACCTACAGGGATGTGTGGAATCAGACAATAAATTTCAGAAAACAAATCAAAGTCCAAATCCATAATGATGGTGATAGAAGAAGTCGTGCGTTGAAAATTGTGTGTGCGAGGGACTTGATGACATGATACGTCAGCCATGACTGGTTTTTAGTTAGTAGTTAAGAACTTAAGATATCAGTAATCCAAATTTGGATACCCCGTAACATCACGCTTGATTGATACCACCAGATATTATTTTTATCAATTACACGTTTTTTTTGGAAATTATTGTTTTACAAATTATTTTGTCGTTTCAAAATGTAATTTATATAAAATACTAACAAAGTCGCAAGGCGGTTATACAAAAATCACTTATAAAAGCAAATAAAGATTTTAAAACAATGTATGATGTTGTATGACCCAATTAATACAAACCCATCAAAATCAGTTAAAGAAGTTCACCCCATTTAGCCCCAAAATAATTATCCCAGCTGGATTGTATAGTTTATGCACCACTATCCTAATTGAAAATTCACCAACAAAGTTTAAAATTACCCACCTTTACAAACTTTTCGCTATGCAACTAATTATATCTTTAGTCATATGCCATTCAATTAGCCTAGTCATCTCTAAATCTAACTTGAGTATAGGTGAATTTCCATCGGGATCGGATAATCCAACTCCCCTAATAAATATTTGTGTTGTTGGCAATAGTCCACATAGCAGGAGACTTCCACATATAAGCTTAGAGTTTGAGATGATACCACATCAATGTGTTTGCTTGCTCTTGTATTTTAGGATAAGTAGATGAGCCGTGTGCAATCCATAAACTATTATAGTAGTTATGTATTTGTATTCGTATCATACCTGTGATAATACACAACAACAACGGTGATCATTCAATTCAAAATGTTGATAAATTGTGTTGGTGGACGTGAAATTATTCCTGTATGTATAAGTGATGAGGACTAAAAGAGTCCGACCTCATGAACTGAACTAAGTAACCGTGATATGAAAAATGGATGGATTTGTTGGTTGGCCCGATCTGTTTAAAAGAATCTGAGGTGTAGTCCTTGTGGTATAAATAATCAAACCAAGTGGAAATGACAGAGGTCCTGAGCCAAGCTCTTAGGAATCTGGATAGTTAACTCATACTTTGCAAGTTCAGATGTCTGATTGATGAAGGTCAAAATAAGTTGATATTATGGGCCGAACTGATGAGCTCTGCTAATGGGTCGAGCTGAAGAGTTCCGTTAGTGGGCTGAACTAAAAGACCGATAATGGATTGAATAATGGGTTGAACTGAAGAGTCTTGACAATGGGCCAAGTTGGTTGAGTGTATTGATACACTTCACTATTTCAGTAAAGACCTTTACGAAGTTGAACTCTGACCTCTCTTAGGTCAAAGTGGTTGGCTTGAAAATAAGTATAATTGAGGTGATGATCTGAGGCAGTCAATATTATCTCGACCTGCCGAGTTATTTAGATGGTTCGAGCTCTTGAAAGGTTGATCTTATCCTAATCAGATTATGTTACAAGAATCATAACAAACTCCAGATTTTACAGAAACCCTAATTAGGGCAAAGCTATAAATACCTTGTTACAGGTTCATTCTAGCCCTAATCACTCTTTTTTACTCTCATATTATTTTTTACATCTTTCCTTGTTGAGCACACTTATGACTTGAGCGTCTGAGAGGGCATGCTCCTAAGCAACCCTCCAGCCCCCCTTTTGTGCAGTTCTACGGTGGAGCTCGGACGAAAAGAGGTTTTAGGAAGGTGGAGTAATTTTGGGATCAACCAATTGGCGCCGTCTGTGGGAACATTGGGCGACGACTAAGTTGCAGAGGTTGGTTATGGAGGATTTGAGGAGAAATTTGACGGAAGATTTGAATCGCATTCCGATGGGTGATATGCCAGGAGGGGTGAAGAGTGAAAACACCGCTGCCATCTCTGGTGGAGGGTGGTGGACAAGGGATTCCGATGACAAGGGTGGAGGATTCAACACCTAAGTCTGGTGGAGGAGGTTTGGACCTATGTGTTTTGAGCAGTTGGGTAGTTTTATTTTCAAGGCTGTAGAGTAGGCGGTGGAAAAGAGGTTGAGGGATTTGGTGTCGCCGCCACCTTCTGTTGCTTCTCCGGTGGGAGGGAATGTTGCTAGATCACCGGAGGTCGGCGACAGAGGTAGGCGGAGCACTGTGGCCGAAGAAGAAGAGCACTCGTCTAGAATAACAGAGTACACGTCAACTGAGGATCCGGATTGGTCGGAAAGGATGGATGATCTCCATAGAGAGGTGAGAGAGATCTGTAGGAAAGTGGTAGGGACACCGAGAGGAGCTTGAGTTAGGGTGCGAAAGGGAACCCCATTCTCGGAGGAAATTATGGCGAATGAGCTCTCTTCATCTTATTAGGCTTTGAATTTTGAGTATGATGGCACTACACATCTGTGGAACCATTTTGTGCTGGTTCGAGAATGCTGCAATGCTACATGGATTCACAGATTGCGTGATGTGTAGAGTATTTCCGACCACCCTCACTAAATCATCTCAGCAGTGGTTCAGTCAACTCACCTCGAATTCTATAAGAAACTTTGATGAGTTCAACTCGGCATTTTTAAATCAGTTCATGAGTTGGCGGAAGTACCAGAAGGCTCTTCTGGCCCTTTTTAGCATTAAACAGAATAAGGGAGAAGGACATAGGAGTTACATACAACAATTTACAACTGCAAAATTGGAAGTACCCTCGGCTAGCCCGGAAATATTGGCCAACGTCTTAGCTCAAGGACTGAAGGATGGTGAGTTCTTTGAGTAATTGGTAATTGAGCCAGGTAAAACGTTCAATGAGTTGTTAGCTCGGGCAGAAAGGTACATCAACTTGGAAGAAGCAAGGAAAATGAAGAAATAGGAAAGAGATAAGAGGAATGAGCGGAAAGATGATCGAGATGAGGTTCATAGTAAGAAGCCTAACATCCCTAATCCTGAGTTGATGGGAGGAACGCCGCGCTATGAGAAGTACACACCTCTGTTGGCTCCCAAGGGGGATGTTTTCATGGCGATTGAGCATAATCCTGACCTAAGGTGACCAAAAATTTATGTAATGAAGTAACAATCAATGAAGCAAATTTCCTTCTGAAAAATTACGTGAAATTCTCTTCAAGCCTCCAGAAGGACACACAATGTTAGGGGGCAATACAAGCTCGAGCTTGGAAGCTTGTCCTCGAATGAAAAATTTAATCAATGTGTTTGAAGCTCGGCTCGAGCCAAAACTCCAAACACTTCGGGCGCGATGGCCCAGAAGGCAAGTCAAGCTCGAGCTTGGAAGCTCGTCCTCAAATGAAAATTTTGATCAAGTATTTGGAGCACGGCTCGAGCCAAAACTCCAAACATCTCGGGCGCAATGGCTTAGAGGGCAAGTCAAGCTCGAGCTTGCAAGCTTGTCCTCGAATGAAAATTTTGATCAAGTGGTTGGAGCTTGGCTCGAGCCAAAACTCCAAACACCTCAGCGCGATGGCCCAGAGGGCAAGTTAAGCTTGTCCTCGAATAAAAACATTAATCAAGTGTTTGGAGCTCGACTCGAGCCAAAACTCCAAACACCTCGGGCGCGATGACCCAGAGGGCAAGCCAAGCTCGAGCTTGGAAACTTGTCCTCAAATGAAAAGATTGATCAAGTGTTTGGATCTCGGCTCGAGCCAAAACTCCAAACACCTTGGGGCTATGGCCTAGAGCGCAAGTCAAGCTCGAGCTTAGAAAATTTTGACCAAGTGCTTGGAGCTCGGCCAGAGCCAAAACTCCAAACACCTTGGGCAAGTTTGGAAAATTACCCTCGAATGGAATTTTTCCACTGTGTTTGGAGTTCAGCTCAAGCCAGCTCTCTCTGAAAATTTTCTAAGTATTTGGAGCTTGGCCCGAGCTAGTCTCCAAACACTTGAGGGCAAAGAAGCCCAATGAGGAGCTCGACTCAAGCCAGCTCTCCAAAAATTTTGCTAAGTGTTTGGAGCTCAGCCTGAGCTAGTCTCCAAACACGAGGTCAAAGAAGCCCAATGAGGAGCTCGGCTCAAGCCAGCTCTCTCTAAAAATTTTGTTGTGTTTGAAGCTCGGCCTGAGCTAGTCCCCAAACACTTGAGGGCAAAGAAGCCCAATGAGGAGCTCGGCTCAAGCCAACTCTCTCTTAAAATTTTGCCATGTGTTTGGAGCTCGACCTGAACTAGTCTCCAAACACTTGAGGGCAAAGAGGCCCAATGAGGAGCTCGGCCCAAGCCAGCCCTCCAAAACAATTCGTCGTATTTGGAGCTCGCCCGAGCTAGTCTCCAAACATTTGAGGGCAAATAAGCCCAATGAGGAGCTCAGCTCAAGCTAGCTATCTCTCAAAATCTTGCCACGTGTTTGGAGCTTGACCCGAGCTAGTCTCCAAATAAGCCAGCTCTTTTCGAAAATTTTGGCAAGTATTTGGAGCTCGGCCCAAGCTAGTCTCCAAATATTTAATGGCAAAAAACCCCAATGAGGAGCTCGGCGCGAGCCAACCTCCCAATTCTTGAAGGCAAGGAAGCCTAATGATGGTTTAGAAAAGACGAGAAAAATGAGCGGGAATTTGAACCGAAAATCTTAAATTAATTTAATTTGGGACTATGAACTATGGTCGAAATGTGTGAAATATCCCTTCACGCATAGTTGGGGTGAGCAATTGATGAGGACTAAAATAGTCCAACCTCATGAACTGAACTGAGTAAACGTGATATGAAAAATGGATGGGTTTGTTGGTTGGCCTGACCTTTTCAAAAAAATCCGAGGTGAGTCCTTGTGGTATAAATAATCAGACCAAGTGGAAATGACAGAGGTCCTGAGCCGAGCTCTTAGGAATCTGGATGGTTAACTCATACCTTGCAAGTTCAGATGTCTGATTGATGAGGGTTAAAATAAGTTGATCTTATGGGCCGAACTGATGAGCTCTGCTAATGGGTCGAGCTGAAGAGGTCTCCAAACATTTGAGGGCAAATAAGCCCAATGAGGAGCTCAGCTCAAGCTAGCTATCTCTCAAAATCTTGCCACGTGTTTGGAGCTTGACCCGAGCTAGTCTCCAAATAAGCCAGCTCTTTTCGAAAATTTTGGCAAGTATTTGGAGCTCGGCCCAAGCTAGTCTCCAAATATTTAATGGCAAAAAACCCCCAATGAGGAGCTCGGTGCGAGCCAACCTCCCAATTCTTGAAGGCAAGGAAGCCTAATGATGGTTTAGAAAAGACGAGAAAAATGAGTGGGAATTTGAACCGAAAACGTTAAATTAGTTTAATTTGGGACTATGAACTATGGTCGAAATGTGTGAAATATCCCTTCACCCATAGTTGGGGTGAGCAATTGATGAGGACTAAAATAGTCCAACCTCATGAACTGAACTGAGTAAACGTGATATGAAAAATGGATGGGTTTGTTGGTTGGCCCGACCTTTTCAAAAAAATCCGAGGTGAGTCCTTGTGGTATAAATAATCAGACCAAGTGTAAATGACAGAGGTCCTGAGCCGAGCTCTTAGGAATCTGGATGGTTAACTCATACCTTGCAAGTTCAGATGTCTGATTGATGAGGGTTAAAATAAGTTGATCTTATGGGCCGAACTGATGAGCTCTGCTAATGGGTCGAGCTGAAGAGCTCCGTTAGTAGGCTGAACTAAAAGACCGATAATGGGTTGAATAATGGGCTAAACTAAAGAGCTTTGACAAGGGCCAAGCTGGTTGAGTGTAATGATACACTTCAGTAAAGACCTTTAAGAAGCCGAACTCTTTACCTCTCTTAGGTCAAAGTGGTTGGCTTGAAAACAAGTATAATTGAGGTGATGATCTGAGACAGTCAATATTATATCGACCTACCGAGCTGTTTAGATGGTTCAAGCTCTGGAATGGTTGATCTTATCCTAATCTGATTCTGTTACAAGAATTATAACAAACTCCGTAATTTATGGAAATCCTAATTAGGGAAAAGCTATAAATACCTTGTTACAGGTTCATTCTACCCTAATCACTCTTTTTTACTCTCATATTATTTTTTACATTTTTCCTTGTTGAGCACACTTATGACTTGAGCGTCTGAGAGGGAATGCTCCTAAGCAACCCTCCGACCCCCCTTTTATGCAGTTCTACGGCGGAGCTCGGACGAAAAGAGGTTTTAGGAAGGTGGAGTAATTTTGGGATCAACCAATTGGCACCATCTGTGGGAACATTGGGCGAAGACTGAGTTGCAGAGGTTGGTTATGGAAGATTTGAGGAGAAATTTGACGGAAGATTTGAATCATATTCCGATGGGTGACATGCCAGGATGGGTGAAGAGTGAAAATACCACGCCTCCACCGCTGCCATCTCTGGTGGAGGGCGGTGGACAAGGGATTCCGATGACAAGGGTGGAGGATTCAACACCTAAGTCTGGTGGAGGAGGTTTGGACCTATGTGTTTTGAGCAGTTGGGTAGTTTTATTTTCAAGGATGTAGAGTAGGCGGTGGAAAAGAGGTTGAGGGATTTGGTGTCGCCGCTACCTTCTGTTGCTCCTCCGGTGGGAGGGAATGTTGCTAGATCACTGGAGGTCAGCGACAGAGGTAGGCGGAGCACTATGGCCGAAGAAAAAGAGCACTCGTCTAGAATGACAGAGTACACGTCAATTGAGGATCCGGATTGGTCGGAAAGGATGGATGATCTCCATCGATAGGTGAGAGAGATCTGTAGGAAAGTGGTAGGGACACCGAGAGGAGCTCCAGTTAGGGTGCGAAAGGGAACCCCATTCTCGGAGGAAATTATGGCGAATGAGCTCCCTTCATCTTATCAGGCTTTGAATTTTGAGTATTATGGCACTACAGATCCGTGGGACCATTTGTGCTGGTTCGAGAATGTTGCAATGCTACACGGATTCACGGATGGTGTGATGTGTAGAGTATTTCCGACCACCCTCACTAAATCATCTCAACTCCCCTCGAATTCTATAAGAAACTTTGATGAGTTCAACTTGGCATTTTTAAATCAGTTCATGATGTGGTATCATCTTTCCTTGTTTAGCACACTTCTGACTTGAGCGTCGAAGAGGGCACGCCAGAGCAATCCTCCGGCCCCCCTTTTGTGCAGGTCTACGGCGGAGCTCGGGCGGAAAGAGATTTCAGAAAGGCGGAGTAATTTTGGGATCAACCAATAAGCTTTAATATAATACAAACATGAGGCACATTAAGATGTATTGATAGTGGGCGGAAGATCATTCATATATGCATATATTTTTATATATCATATAAAACAACAGACGCATTTAGTTGTACCAACGGGGGACTGAAGATCATTTCCGTATATAATATATATATATATATATATATTGAGTATAAAATTTATATTTTTTCTCTAGAAAAGTATTATTAAAAACATTTTTAGAATATATTGTATTGTTTTTGGAATGTTACTTTATAATATTAAAAATATGTCTTACAAAATTCATTATTTGTGCACATTATATATATATATATATATTGGTTGCTCCAAAAAACTACCTCTCCTCGCCGATCACCTTCCCAGCATTTAAGTCCCCGCGAAACTCACAACAGGGGGGGGCCGGAGGGGGCTCCTGCTGCCCTCTCCGATGCTTAAGTCAGTATCTTGGGAAGGAAGCAAAGGCTAGAGAGAGAAAAAGCAATGTAACAGTAAAAATGAGATTAGGTTAGAATGAACCTGGGCTTGGGCCTTTTATACCTTAGCTCGGATTAGGATTTCCGTAAAATCCGGGATTCCGTTACGATTTGGTGTCAGAGTCATCATTAGATTAGGATCGGATCTCTTAGGGTATGTTTGTTTTACATCTCCCAATCACTCATTTCTCCCAATCACTTCTCCCAATCACCAACCAAACATACATTACGTTTCCCGATGCATTTCTCTACTAATACACACATTTCCCAATACATCACATCAAACCCTCTTCCTCCAATCACTTCCCAGAAACTCCCCTCAATCACTCCCAATCACTAAACAAACATACCCTTAAAAACCCTAATTTTACGCCCGTAAGACCATAGCTCCGACCTGTCTCAGAACACGTCGGCCCATTGTATTGATGCGAAACCCCCCTTAAATCTCCCAAGGCACCCTCAGTGTCTCATACACCTCTTGGGCTCGAGCTGACCTCTTCCTCTGAAGTCATGTTAGACTTCAACAGGTCAACAACAGGTCAGCTTAACACAGCTCACTTTACACAGGTCGGTCTTATAAACATCCACAACCACTTGCACTCGGGCCTTGACAGGCCGGCCCAAGTTGATAAGCCCTAGGCCAATCTCATGCTGCAAGCCTTCACAGATCGGCCCATTATTTAATGCTTAACAGATCCCAAGGCTATGGGCCTCATCATTTCGTCCCAATGTCCGGTATCATCAGGTCGGCCCAATGCCTCAGGCCTGTCGTCAGTCACCTTAATGTCTTAGGCCCACCAGTCGGCCTGCATAATCATTTGCCCTTATCAATTCCTCCCCCAACTATGGATTGATCTCGCACCTCAACCATAGTTGCCGATAGGCGAATCGACCCGATATTTAGGGTTTGTGCTTTTCACATTCCCGCCGACTCTTGGCATTTGAAATTCCTGCCGCCCTTTGGCCTTTCGAGTACCTGACACGCGGATTTGATTGATGAGACGTCTTTTATTGACGCCCTCGTAGACCGTCAAACGTCTCCTCGAAAATCGAGGCACCCTTTTGTCTTCTCTCTCCCCTTATAAAAGCCACCTTCCTCCTTCATTTTTCACTTTCCTTTCTCTCGATTTTCAGAGCTTTCCCCCAGCAAATACTCTTCTTCTCCGGTGGAATTCTCCAAGTTCCTAGGTAGTTTCAAAAGTTTCACGGTCCCGACTATTTTCCTCCTTCAACCTCCTATTTCTATCCAAAGAAGTAACCCTTTCCTTTCCAGTTTTGTTTTTTTAATATGGCATCCTCTTCCTCTCACTCGACGCCGTCGGACCCGGTCGTCGCCGACTTACAGCGGTGGGCGATAACGACGGGCTCTGCTCCTCCACCACTTTCCCTCACCGGAGTCCGCTCATCGGACCTGATGCGGCCAATCCACTCGATTCGGTCGGGATTCCGATACAATAGAGATCCGAGCTCGTGCTCGTCCTCGCCTCGTATATCCTCACGATTTTAGGAGACCACCCTATCGACCTCCAATCTTCAAACCATTAAAAGAACAGCCCAAATTCCTTCCTCTTTTAAACTCTATTTACCCAGCAGTTCCGACCGACCTAACCGACCTCCACCCAATGCCCTAGCCTTCTTTGCAGGTCAGATAGAGGGAGGCCTCCGATTTCCCATCCATCCATTCATGGCTGGGGTGTCCGAGTTCTCCCGGGTGCCCTTGAATCAACTAGCTCCGAACTCATTCCGCATCTTAGCCGGCTTCATAATTTTGACTAAGTACCTAGACATAGAACCCACTCTGGAACTATTCTTTGCCCTATTCCAAATAAAGAGCTCGACCACCAAGGGCCTTTTCTACATCACCTCTCGATGTGATGCTCAGTTTTTAAGCAAGTACCCTTCCTCTAATAAATTCTGGAAGGACAAATATTTTTTTATTTCCTCCCCCCGAGTTTGGGGGTTTCCTATTGCTTGGACCTGGACCCTTCCACTTCCAACGCAAACACAACCCCGGAGATCGGTCTCCCGATCTCAAGCTCGGATAAATAAACTCACTTTGGTCAAGTATGACCTCTCTCGTCTTATAACTCCCTCCCTTCTGTACTATTTTGAGCTGAGCCCCATCGTGGCTCCCTTGCCTTGCGACATTGGTAATTGTCATTTTTGCAATTGATTTGTTTTATTTTTACTCATTAGCTAACCTTTTCTCTTTGTGCGAGATATGTTCATGGCACGATGGTTGCCGCCGATGGATGAGGAGGAGCAACCAATTGCTCCTGGCTCACTCCTCCTTCATCCAGTCCCGCCGCCCCCAAGCCCTGGAGGTCAACCTCCTCTACTTGGCGACCGACACGATTCTGCCGCAGTGATGGCCGATCTCACAGGCCCAGGGGCTCAACCTTCTTTCCGACCTCCTCCTTCAAAGAGATCGGCTGTCGGCACCAGCACAGGAGCTGCCAAGAGGGCGAAGACCACCACTCCTCCTACTGCTCTCTCTCTCTCTCACGCACTCCCATTCATACACCCAACCAAACCTTTCTCACAGGCAATTCCATCCTGAAGAACACTGATGGAAATTTTGCCATCGATGCGCCCAAGGCAAATCGCCCGAACCCCGACCAATCGCTTTGGAGAAGCTCAATGATCTTTGAGTGGTGAGCTCCTTCTGCCTAAACCACTCGAAAGCTGAGGCACAGCTAGCCGCACTGATTTCCCGAGCTCGGGTTGGTTTTGCTGATCCTTCCCATATTGCCGAGCTCAACAATTCTAAGAAGGAGGTCATTCGGCTGAAAGCTCGGGAGACTAAACTCCTAGAGGAGAACCGCCGGTACAAGGACAGGGAAGAGGTAAACAAGGCTACTGTGGCCTCTCTGGAGGCCAAAATAAAGGCTCTGGAGACTGATAATGCTGATCTCAAGACCGAGCTGAGCGATCTCCAGATCCGCTGTACTGTCAATGTCGATCAAGCCCGAGCTGAGGGTGTCGAAGCTGGTCGGCAAAGTTTCCTCACCTCCCCCGAAGGCTCTTCAATAGTTCAGGCCATTCGGGAGAGGGTGAAGCAAACCTTTCTGAGCTCTAGGGAATTTATCAAAGTTCTCTTGGTATCTGCCATGGAGTACTACGGTTTTGCTTTTGACCAGGCTGAGCTTCAGCTCAGGGAACGCGGTATCACTACCGAGCCCTTCGATCGCCGAGGTCCCCGGAGGATTTTGCCCGACCCCAAAGGCTTCGTGTTTTCTGACGAGGTGGGGCGTCTCAACCTTGCTCCTGTGGAGGAGTTCATAGAATCCCTATCTGCTCCTTTTATCCTCCACCTCGCCCTCCCGGCTCGGCGTCCTTCTCGAGCCCCGAGATCGGCCAACCCCTCAGCTTTCCGACAGGCCCTTCTCAAGTTCAGGAAATCCCGGATGATGATCCTGATCTTGCTCTTGTAGATGATGTGACCATCTCCATGGACGACCTGAACACCGAAAATGTTCCTCCTCCTGCTTAGGAGTTTAGTTCTACTCCTGTAATTTTTCATTATGTACTTGTAATTATTTTGAATGATCAATGAAGTTTCTTCGCACTTTCATTTTCTCGATCTCTTGTCTATTATTCTTGTAATTCCTTTTTTTTTTAAAAAAAAAATTGGCATATTGTGCTCCTCGTGGCCCCAAGTATTTGGAGACTAGCTCGAGCTGAGCTCCAAATACTTGTCAGTTTTATCAAAGGAAGCTGGCTCGAGCCAAGCTCCTCGCATGGCCTCGTGGCCCCAAGTATTTGGAGACTAGCTCGAGCTAAGCTCCAAATACTTGTCAGTTTCATCAAAGGAAGCTGGCTCAAGCCGAGCTCCTCGCATGGCCTCGTGGCCTCAAGTATTTGGAGACTAGCTCGAGCCGAGCTCCAAATACTTGTCGCCCATTTCATCGGAAGGCGGCTCGAGCCGAGCTCCTCGCATGGCCTCGTGGCCCCAAGTATTTGGAGACTAGCTCGAGCCGAGCTCCAAATACTTGTCAGTTTCATCAAAGGAAGCAGGCTCGAGCCGAGCTCCTCGCATGGCCTCGTGGCCCCAAGTATTTGGAGACTAGCTCGAGCCGAGCTCCAAATACTTGTCAGTTTCATCAAGGAAGGCGCTCGAGCCGAGCTCCTCGCATGGCCTCGTGGCCCCAAGTATTTGGAGACTAGCTCGAGCTGAGCTCCAAATACTTGTCACTTTTTATCTTTTCCACTTTCCGAACTCATAATGTATGGCAGCGGATCATTTCATTCAAAACGAGTAGATTGATTACATCAGATATTTCTCTATTCTAGGAATGATATTTCTTCAAATTACAACTGTTCCAAGCCCTCGGGAGTTTCGACCTCCGATCTCTTCCCGGCTAAATGCCTTACGCACCTCCTCCGATTTTCACCACCCGAAGTGGTCCTTCCCAATTCGCATCCAATTTCCTTTTGTTTTTGCTAGCATCTGACCTTCTCAAAACTAAATCACCGACCTGAAAGGCCCTTTTCTTTACTTTCTTGTCATAAGCTGCTTTGATCCTTCCTCGTGTCTTTTCCATCTGCAAAAATGCCATCTCCCTTTTCTCATTTATCGTATCCAATGCCTCTCGAATCAACAACTCATTAATATTTTCATCAAAATTCTGAACCCGATGTGTTTCCATCCCGATCTCTGCCGGTATCACAACATCCATACCATACACCAAGCTAAACGGAGCCTCGCCAGTGGCCTCCTTCGGATTAGTTCGATAAGCCCACAGCACCGAGCTGAGCTCTCGAACCCACGCTCCTCCTGCCTTCTCCAGGCGAGCTTTCAATCCTTGGACAAGAATTCTATTAGTCACTTCCACTTGCCCATTAGCCTGCGGGTGGGCCACCGAAGTGAAGTTTTGCTTGATCTTTAGTTCCTCACACCAAGCTCGGATTTCTGCCCCCGCGAACTACGTTCCATTATCTGATATCAAGACCCGAGGCACTCCATACCGACACACTATGTTTTGCCAAATAAATTTCATCACTGCATCCTCATTTATCTTAGCAAGAGGTTCTGCCTCCACCCACTTGCTAAAATAGTCGATTGCCACAATCAAGAATTTCCTCTGACCTGAAGCCGGAGGAAAAGGACCAACAATATCAATTCCCCACTTTGCGAATGGACATGTCGAACTCATCGTCATGAGCTCCTCCGCCGGTCGATGTACCAAAGGTGCATGGATCTGACATTTTTCACATGTTCTCACCAACCTTTCCACTTCCCCCTTCAGATAAGGCCAAAAATACCCTGCTCTAAGGACCTTCTTCATCAAAATTCTTGCTCCCATGTGATTCCTGCAACAACCCTCATGAATCTCTCTCAACACATACGCACCCTTTTCTCCACTCAAACACCTCAACAAAGGCATAGAGAAGCCTCTCTTATATAACTTGTCCCCGATAATGCAAAAACGTATCGCCCGAATTTTCAACCGAGCTGCTTCACGCCTACCTGCAGGTAAAACCCCTTCTTTTAGATAAGCTATGATAGCCGACCTCCAATCCTCTTTCTCCTCAATCTCTCCAACCTCCAACCCCAGTGCAGTTTCTTTTGCCACCAAAAGTGTGATCTGTTTAGCTTGATTTTCCAAGGCCGAACTGGCCATCTTTGCTAGAAAATCCGCCCGACCATTCTCATCCCTTGGGACCTGACATATCTTGATTTCTTTCACTTTCCCTTCTAAAGCTTGGTATGCTTCAACATACCTCTTCATCCTCTCTTCCCTAACCTCGAACTCTCCCATAACCTGTTTATGGACGAGCTGAGAGTCCATGTAAACCACCATCCTAACAGCCCCCATCTCAATGGCCATTTGCATTCCTCTGATGAATGCTTCATACTCCGCCTCATTATTAGATAGCTTGAACTCCAACCTCACAAAGAAAGTCATTTTCAATCCCCTGTGCGGGCGATCAAGACAATACCAGCACCACATCCCGAGCTCCCTACTGAACCATCCACATAAATCACCCAAGTTCCTTCTCTGCTATCATCCCTTGTTGATTCTTGAACAAAGTCTGCCAAAGCCTGAGCTTTAATGGCCGATCTGTTCTCGAATTCAATATCATACTCACTTAGCTCAATAGCCCACTTCACTAACCTCCCCGCTACCTCGGGCTTACTCATCACATTTCTTAATGGAAGATTAGTTCGGATGATTACCTTATCCGAAAGGATATACGGCCGAAGTCTCCTCGCAGTCACCACCAAGGCCAAACCTACCTTCTCGATCTCCGCATACCGAAGCTCGGCATTCCTCAAAACTTTACTGACATAATACACCGGCCTCTGAACCGATCTCTCCTTCCTGATCAAGACCGTGCTAACCCCTTTCCCTCCTACCGAGAGATAGAGGTATAAGGGCTCACCGGGCAATGGCTTAGTTAGTAGCGACAGATCAGCCAAATAATTTTTCAAGTCCTCGAAGGCCTTTTGGCACTCCTCATCCCAAACAAACTTTTTGGCCTTTCTCAAGACCTTGAAGAAGGGTAAACTCCTCTCCGCGAGGCGCAAAATAAAGCGATTCAGTGCTGCCAGCCGACTTGTTAAACACTGCACATCTTTGGCATCCCGAGGTGGTGCCATCTCTCTGATGGCCCTGACCTTCTCCGGGTTGGCCTCTATTCCTTTCTCCGTTACCTTGTAACCCAGAAAATTTCCCGATCTGACCCCAAAGGCACACTTCTTGGGGTTCAGTTTCATTCTATACTTCCTCAAGGTGTCGAACGTTTCAGCTAAGTCACGCACATGATCCACGGCCTTTATACTTTTGACCAACATATCATCCACATACACCTCCATGTTCCTGCCGAGCTGTTCCCCAAACATCTTATCCACCAACCTCTGGTATGTAGCTCCCGCATTCTTCAATCCGAACGGCATTACTACATAGCAGAAGGAAAATACCAAAAGAGGTGGTGAAGCACACCCTTTTTTGGTCTTTTTCTGCCAGCCTGATCTGATGATATCCTTGTGACGCATCCATCATACTAAGCAGTTCACACCCCGACGTCGAATCCACCAGCTGATCGATTCGGGGTAATGGGTAGTAATCCTTAGGGCAAGCACGATTCAAATCCCTAAAGTCCACACACATGCGCCAATAATCCTCTGTCTTCGGAACCAATATTGCATTAGATAGCCATTCTGGAAACTGAATTTCTTTGATGTGCCCTGCTTTCAACAACCTTTGCACCTCCGCCCGAATTATAACATCCTTCTTAGGGCCAAAATTCCTTTTCTTTTGTTTCACCGGCTTATATGACGGGTTAACATTAAGCCTATGTTCAGCAATGCTCGGATCAATCCCCACCAGGTCTTCCGCTGTCCAAGCAAATACATCCACATTACTCCTTAGAAACTCCACTAGCTCATCCCTCAATTCATCGTAACTCTTTTTCCGACCTTGGTGACCTTATCGGGGTCACCTGGCACCAGCTCGACCATCATCATTTCGTCATTAGGTTGGACATGCTCCACCGGTTCATCCAACCTAATCAACTTGTCTTTGTTTCTATCATCATCAAAAGCACTCCCCCTTTCTGCCTTCTGAATACTTTCTACATACAATTTCCTAGCCATATACTGATCACCACCGACCTCACCTACTTCCTCTCCCACAGGAAACTTCATTTTCAGATGGTATACCGACACCACAGCTCGGAAAGCATTTAGTGCCGGTCTACCCAACATGACATTATAGGAGGATGGTGCATCAACTATCAAAAATCGAATCATTCTAGTTTTACGACTAGGCTCCTTACCCAAAGAGATAGGTAAAGTAATCATACCTATTGGTTGGATTATCCCTCCAGCGAATCCAACCAACGCCATGTCCACCGCCTCCAAGCCGACCTGGAGGTCCATCTTCTTATAGCAATCATAGAATAGGATATCTCACGAGCTCCTGTATCCACAAATACCCGCTGGACATCATAATTAGAGATCGTCGCTGTGATCACAAGAGCATCGCTGTGAGGTGTCACGATACCCCTGCAATCCTCTGGTCCGAATTGGATACTCGGCCCTTGCCCGACCTATTCCACCTTTAACTGCTCCTGCACCCGATCTGGTGCTGCTGCTCTCACATAATTTTTCCGAGCTCGCCTCGAATCTTCTTCCGCCGGCCCTCCAACAATCATCTGTATGACCTCTCGCCGAGGTGGGGACGGAGGTGGAGGTAGCTCTTCCCTTTCCTCCCCCCTATGCTCCGGCTCCCGCCGAGGTTGATGATACCCTCGATTATCCCTCTTATACTCCCCTTTTTTCTCCTTTTTGTCGATGTACACAAATTCCCTAAGGTGACCTGCTTGAATGAGCCGCTCGATCTCATCCCTCAGGTGTGTGCACCGATCTGTTGTGTGCCCATACTCATTATGGAATCTACAAAACTCCTTACATTTCGCCTTTACTGGTGCCTCTGCGTGCGCCTTTGGCCACCTCAGGTCGGGATGCCTCTCAATAGCTACAAGCACCTTTTCTTCTCTTCTCCCCTTCCTCTCTCTTCATTTTTCTCGCCTCTTCTAGGTTAATATATTTCTCCGCCCGAGCTAATAGCTCGTCGAATGTCTTAGTAGGCTCTATTACTAATGATTCAAAGAACTCCCCATCCTTCAGGCCCTGAGCTAGGGCATGGGCCAAAATTTCTGGACTGGCTGACGGCACCTCCAACTTTGCCGCGGTAAACCTCTGAATATAGCTCCGAAGTCCCTCCCCTTCTCTCTGTTTGATGCTAAACAGAGTCACTAAATCATCTCAGCAGTGGTTCAGTCAACTCCCCTCGAATTCTATAAGAAACTTTGATGAGTTCAACTTGGCATTTTTAAATCAGTTCATGATGTGGTATCATCTTTCCTTGTTGAGCACACTTTTGACTTGAGCGTCGAAGAGGGCACGCCAGAGCAATCCTCCGGCCTCCCTTTTGTGCAGGTCTACGGCGGAGCTCGGGCGGAAAGAGATTTCAGAAAGGCGGAGTAATTTTGGGATCAACCAATAAGCTTTAATATAATACAAGCATGAGGCACATTAAGATGTATTGATAGTGGGCGGAAGATCATTCATATATGCATAGATTTTTATATATCATATAAAACAACAAACGCATTTAGTTGTACCAACGGCGGACTGAAGATCATTTCCGTATATAATATATATATATATTGAGTATAAAATTTATATTTTTTCTCTAGAAAAGTATTATTAAAAACATTTTTAGAATATATTGTATTGTTTTTGGAATGTTACTTTATAATATTAAAAATATGTCTTACAAAATTCATTATTTGTGCACATTATATATATATATATATATTGGTTGCTCCCAAAAACTACCTCTCCTCGCCGATCACCTTCCCAGACGAAGTCCACCGCGAAACCTGCACAAGGGGGGACGGAGGGGGGCTCCGGCGTACCCTCTCTGATGCTTAAGTCAGTATCTTGGGAAGGAAGCAAATGCTAGAGAGAGAAAAAGCAATGTAACAGTAAAAATGAGATTAGGTTAGAATGAACCTGGGCTTGGGCCTTTTATACCTTAGCTCGGATTAGGGTTTCCGTAAAATCCGGGATTCCATTACGATTTGGTGTCAGAGTCATCATTAGATTAGGATCGGATCTCTTAAAAACCCTAATTTTACGCCCGTAAGACCATAGCTCCGACCTGTCTCAGAACACGTTGGCCCATTGTATTGATGCGAAACCCCCCTTAAATCTCCCAAGGCACCCTCAGTGTCTCATACACCTCTTGGGCTCGAGCTGACCTCTTCCTCTAAAGTCATGTTAGACTTCAACAGGTCAACAACAGGTCATCTTAACACAGCTCACTTTACATAGGTCGGTCTTATAAACATCCACAACCACTTGCACTCGGGCCTTGACAGGCCGGCCCAAGTTGATAAGCCCTAGGCCAATCTCATGCTGCAAGCCTTCACAGTTCGGCCCATTATTTAATGCTTAACAGATCCCAAGGCTATGGGCCTCATCATTTCGTCCCAATGTCCGGTATCATCAGGTCGGCCCAATGCCTCGCTCGCTGTCACAGTCACCAATGTCTTAGGCTCACAGTCAGAGACAATCATTTGCCCTTATCATATATATATATATATATATATATATATATATATATATAATAGTTTGTCATTAGAAATACATTTAAGGTTTTCAAAGCATTTTTGAATACCATTTTTGTCCCCAACATAAGCTCCCCAGCTCCGGTGTTGTGGAGAGATGAAGCAGTTCGGGAGCTAATCCGATGTAAATATATCAGGTTTGTCCTGTTTGCGCCTCTTGTCTTGCCTTCGGAGGATCTTTGACTGCATTTGCACGAGGACGCTTGAAAGGAGAGCCTTTGACCATGTCTTCCAAAATTATACTCCCCGCTATACTCTTCAACTTTGAAATTATTTGATTTGTAGAAGACTTATAAAAATTTCTTGAAAGTTGAGGTGAGAGCTGAGGTGAGAGTTGAGGTGAGAGACCATTGGAGTACGTCAAGCGGAGGGTTTGCAAGGTCGAATCCACATGGACTAATAAATTATTATACTAAGTATTGGATTGTAATAGCCTTATTTTTATGTAGACGATCGAAAGTTGATGGATTGGTTTTATTAATACTATGACAAGAAATTTATCCTAAAAGAAACAAAGCAAAGAGTTGATTAAAAGATCAAGTAGATGAATGGATTCATGGGTTATGGTTTCAGTTAATATCCCCTTTTATTATCAGATTAATCAAACCAAAGTTATACGTATTCTTCCCTATAGAACGATCACATAAGTAATTTACCCTCTCTCTCGAGATGTATGTAAAAACGTTGATTGGGATATCTATGCTAGCATCTATACTCAACATGAGATATCCAACTCCCAAAAGCTCAAGTACTCATAGATCTAGTATTGAAACTCTTCGGTTAGAATTATGAATCAATACATCAAACAAGTTAAACCAATAACTTTTTGATAAAACAAGAATTAAAGCAAAGTACTTGAATAGGGTTGGAAAACAATAACTTCAATTGCAATTAATCATCAAATAAAAGTATCCATTAACCTACTCCCAAAACTCTTTTCTCTGTGTTCTAGGGCAAAAGTCAGCGTGTCTTTGTTTGTGGCAGCCCCGTCTCTATTTGTACTTTGTTTGGGTCGAAAACCTAGTTCAAAACATGTCAGACTCTGTTTTCCCGCACAGGCGCAAGAGCCATGCGCCTAGCGCACGTCCAGCCCGTGCTAGGTCCCGTAGACAATAATCAACTTGCTGAAGGATGCACGGGACGTGCGCATCACGCACGACCAGCCCGTGTGTATGGTCGAAGCTTGAGACTCAGTGTTGGCTGCGCACGTGCCGTGCTAGGGACGCACGCCCTGCCCGTGTGCACCTGCTGCAACTGATACTCGTCCATTTTCTTCCGTTTCTCGCCCAGTTCGTTTGACTTCTTCTCGATTCAACTCCAAACGTCGTACTTTACTTCTAGTATTGGCGGTTCTTTATCGCAATGCTCATAATTGTTGCCAAAATACTACAATTTATCATTCATTTCCTACAAAACGAGCAAAGCGTAATACCTTTTCCACAAAACAATAATAAAGCCCTATTTACTCATGTAATGAATGCATAGCAACTAATTCTAGCCATAATTAAGCCAAAATACATGCAAAACACATTCAAAACCCCAAACTTAAACTATAAACTTTATAAACAAGACAAAACACAAATGGGAGTAATGAAACACAAATCAAGAACAACGCATCACAATTCATGTCGTTCATCCATAGATATCAAACACAAACCAACCAAGCTTCAAATATCTAAAACGGAGCACAAGTCTATTAAAATCATGGCAAACACTTCAAATCACGCCTCTCATGGATAAAGTGTATACTCTACTCTCTAGAATAATAAGGGACGTGTATTCGCTCAAATCATATCATTGTTGAAGAATTACCATATGCTTGCAAATCGTCTCACATCTCCGCCACTCGACTACATGCAATTCACAAATCAGAAAGGACTTTGCTTATGGTCGTAATGAAGGCTCTTTGGTTAAGGTAGGGAAATATGGATAAAGTGACTCAAACTCAAACGTATAGATTGGTAAGCACATCGTTTTTCTCAAACAATTATTCTCATTCAAATCAACTATGCACCCCCAATCACCTTTTATCCATCACATCTATTTCTCCCTTCTTTTTCAAACAATTTATTTTCCTTCGCCTTACATCACCATTCCCAGCCTATATGTTCATTTACGGCCAACTCACTTGCAGTCGTTTTTTTTACTCTTTTGTGAGTATCCTCCCTTTTTTTCCTTTTTTTCTTTTATTCCCAATCACCCAACATACACACCATTTTCTAACTTCTCGATATCCTTTTATTCAACCCTTTATTCAATCCCTTTACTCAATGCTATACACTCAAGCTTAGGGTAACATATATATCAAGTTAAGGCTTGAAATGTGGCTATCAAAAATCAGGCAATAGGCTCAAATTGGCTAACTAGGGAAATCAAATATCATAAGGTAGGCAAAAGGCTTGAAAGGCTTAACAAAAATGGCCTAAAATCATTTTCATAAATTGCATACAACATGTGACTTCAACAGAGATACCAAAGCAAGTTCTAGAATTCATATCAACATGAATGACGCACTCCATCAACAAACAAGACTGCATATAATAAAAGCAGTAAAGACTCAAAAAGCTCACAGGCTTGCAATTGCGTAATTCAAAGTATATCAACCATGATTCCAATATTCACATGCTCCATATCATTTATTCTCAACCCGGTCAACTCACGCTCAACACCCAATTCAAAACAACATAAACTGTTCAACAAATGCTCCCAAGATCACAACAAGCACACAATAGCGGTCAACTCACTCCCTAAACAACTAAGAAAGCAATAAACGTGCTAAAAATCAAAAACAAACATCTAATGCAATGCAACCTATATGCTCTAAATGCAACTACATGAATGCAAAAACGCCACACCCTTCAATCAAATTACTAACTCTCCCCCCAAACTTGAATGAAATTATAGCGCATAGAAGAGAAGATAGAATTTCAAAGAAAAGTGTGGAAATGGAACTATCTTACTGTGGGGGTGGCGGCGGAAAGCTGCCCTGGGAGATATGCCACATTTGTACTTGATGCATCATTTGCAACATCTCCAATTCCCGTTGCTCTTGGGCTTGATACCTCTACTCTTGCTCCATTAGAAAAGCACGAAACTCCTCTTGGTGATGCCGGAACTCGTCCCGGTGCTACCGCAAGCTCTCCTCAAAAGCAAAGAATCTATCCTGATAATCATGCCCCCCACGCTCCTCACCTTGGTGGGAGCTCTCTGGAATGTCGGGCCTTCCCTGTGGGAACCCGTGCTCAAAGCCTGGCTCATAGCCCCTCTCTTGCCGATCATATTCCCTCGCCTCAATCGCTAAATCCTCCTCATCGGGTAACCCGACTACCCTCCACATTTTCCTTGCAGTCAGGCCTTCCATGACTCTGATATGTGCCTCAGAGTTCATGAGCCAATTAATTTCATTGTCCACCATAGTTGTGAGCTGCGGGTTAGGAAGTGGGAAGGCCGGTCCAACCCTTTGTTGGAAACAGATGATGTTCTCTTCGTCTGTTATTATTTTCATCGTGCGGAGGGCGTTCATGTTTATGCTCCGACTGCCCGCTATCGGCTCCATTCTGTGCATATCAACCCCAAAATATCGAGCAATGGGGGTTAGCATTCCCCCAATCAGTATTGTCCCCGCATCCTGCTTGGACACATACACGACATGTTCCACAAAGTGAGCCGCCATGTTGTAAGGGGTGCGGGTGAGCATACGCCAAAGTAGGTATAGCTCCCTAGCTTGCACACCTCTGTTGTTGTGTTGAGCGTACACTGGGTGAGCCGTTACCTTTTGGATGTAGAGGAAGATGGGGTTTTAGATTGATGAGGCCTTCGACGTACGTGCCGCATATTGCATCAGGCCAGTCTGAACCAACAATCGCCAGAAATCATACTGGCTATAATTCACTGCGGTCCGGAAAGGGGCGTCAGACGATACCCCAAAAATCTCGTTAAGTTGGGAGATAGTGACGTGCCTCCACACGTTGCCCAATCGAAAATGGATTTTCTGGGGCTCATTGTTTGCTCGCATCTCAGTAATATCCAAGGTGCTCGGAACTCGAGCGCTAGCGTTTTAAATGTTGGCCACCATCCTTGCATGAGAGCGGTCCACCCCACTTGATCGAACATCCGCCAAACCTTCTCATGTACCCCAAGAGGTTGGGTACAATCGTCGTCGGCATATCTTGTTGGCGTGAAAGAACGAGTGATCAACCTGTTCCATCGCTCCAATTCATCGGCCTCAGTTAAAAGCAATCCATAGGCCTCGGGTTGTCTGGGTGTGGCGCCTGTTGTGCGGCAGTGGCCCCCCATCCTCGTCTACCTCGACCTTGTGGGTTCCTTTGTTCAGCCATATGTTCGATTTAGTACCTGTCAAAACAATTGTGAGAAAACATACGTGCCAAGTATAACAAGAAAGCGATGAATTTCGTACAACAAATCAAATACGACATAGTGTCTCATCCCCTACAATTTAATCAACAATTAAGCTTTCAAGCCCAAATAACAATGTAATTACAGAGAATTCTAATCACTAACAACCTAAATAATCAAGCTCATGTATAATTCATCAAACAATCAACCACAAATATCCTAATTCAACAACCCACAAGGTGTTCGATAAAATGCCCAATAGAAAAAGCAAGCTAAATCATGGCAAATTCATCAAACATGCACCATATAAGAACTCTAATCCATAATCTACAAGAAATTCGAAATAAGTTCATACCTTAAATCTCGAAAACTTGGAAAGAGGTAAAAATTGAAACCCTAGGTGCTCCTTCTACTCAAATCCTTTCTTCCAAGCAAGTTTAAGTGTGTAATTCTTGTGTGAGTAGTGTGGGAGGTGAATATGTGGTGAGAATCTAAGTGAAATTTGCAAAACATTGAGAGGATCTCGAGCTTGGTTAGTCTACGCGCAAGAGAGAGTGAGAATTTGTGAAAAAACTTAACCCCTGCGCGGCCTTAAGTCTGTCTTAGCCACAGACCGATGCGCCTAGCGCACTTTAGCGCCGCCTGCCCGTCTTTGAAGTCGAACTTGGCTCAAAAATCTGACACCGCGCGGGCGTATGCGTAAGGTGCACGGGCTGCCCGTGCGGGGTGCCGCAAATTCATTCCCAAATCCTGGTACCCGCACGGGCCGTGCGCGTGGCGCACACCCTACCCGTGCGGGGTACCGCACTTCAGCTCCGATTTTCTCATTTTTTTTATTATTATTTTTTTTTGATAGGGAAAGCAAGAAAAAAATTCTAACCTATGAAAGCTTAGAAATCCTAACTTAGAAAAGAGGAAACAAAACATGGGAAGAAATAAAACAACACACTGTTGGGGTGCCTCCCAACAAGCGCTAAATTTAACGTCTATAACTTGACGCCTATTTACTCGATCACGGCTATAGCAAAGTGAGACGTGTCACCTCCTCCTTTTGGTCTCTATGAAGGTAGTGTTTGATCCTCTGGCCATTCACCATAAATGTCTTCCCATCTCGGGTCGACAATTCCACTATTCCCGGAGGATTTAACACTTTCTTTATCACAAACGGCCCCGACCATCTAGACTTAAGTTTTCCCGGAATGAGTTTAAGATGCAAGTTAAACAAAAGGACTTGTTCACCCGATAAAACTCTCTTTTCTTTATCATTCGATCATGCCATCTTTTGGTTCATTCCTTGTAGATCTGGGAATTTTCATAGGCTTCATCCCGGAACTCCTCCATGTCATTTAAGTGCAAGAGCGTGACCCGTTGCTTGGAAGTCAAAATTTAACTTCTTCACAGCCCAAAATGCCTTATGCTCTAATTCCATGGGCAAGTGACACAATTTCCCGAATACTAACTGATACGGTGATGTGCCCAATGGTATCTTGTACGCAGTCCGATATGCCCACGACGTATCATCTAACTTCACAACCCAATCCTTGCGATTTATATTCACTGTCTTCTCCAAGATTTGCTTAATCTCGCGATTGGCTACCTGTGCTTGCCCGTTTGCTTGCGGATGATATGCTAATGCCACCTTGTGCTTGACCCCGTACTTCGCAAGTAAAGTGCTCATCAATTTATTCACAAAGTGTGAACCCCCATCGCTAATTAAAGCTCTCGGGGTTCCAAACCGAGTGAATATATTTTTCTTTAAAAATTTTAGCACTATTCGCGCATCATTGGTTTGTGCTGAAATCACCTCAACCCATCGAGATACGTACTCCACTGCAAGTAGAATGTACTGATAACCCGAAGAAGATGGAAAGGGACCCATAAAGCCAATCCCCCACACATCAAAGAGCTCGACTTCCATCACATTGGTCATGGGCATCTAATGCCTTCTCGAGATGTTCCCCATCCGCTGGAACCTATCACAATGCTGCACATATAGATAACAATCATTAGATAACGTAGGCCAGTATAAACCACTTTGCAATACCTTTGCCGCAGTGCGTGTTGGACCGAAGTGTCCCCCGAAAGGTGAAGAATGGCACTGTTGCAGAACTCCCTCCCACTCTTCTTGAGGTACACATCATGAAAGAACGTCTTCTTTTGATAGAAGGATAAATCCGAAGGCATGACTCCTGCAACCAAATAATTAACAAAATCTGCATACCATGGGAATTTAGCCTCTAACATTAGAAGTTGCTCATCGGGGAACTCTTCCTTAATTGCATCTGTGCCTTCTTTCTCATCTTTCTTGTACTCTAACCTGGACAAGTGGTCTGCTACCACATTCTCACAACCCTTCCTATCCCGGATTTCCACATCGAACTCCTGTAACAAAAGAATCCACCAAATCAGTCTCAGTTTGGCATCCTTTTTGTCGAATAGATATGTGATCACCTGTGTGGACTATAATCTTAGTTCCAATCAAGTATGCTCGGAACTTATCGAACACAAAAACAATTGCCAACATTTCCTTCTCAGTGGTGGTTTAGTTTTGCTGGGCACCGTCTAAAGTCCTGCTCGCATAGTATATGGCTCTGAACAACTTTTCTCTTTTCTGACCCAAAACAGCCCCAACAGCAAAGTCACTGGCATCACACATCAACTCGAAAGGTTGACTCCAATCCGAAACTACAAGAATTGGTGTTGTCACTAAAGCCTTCTTCAGAATCTCAAATGTCTGCAAACAATCATCGGAAAAATTGAAAGCAGTATCTTTTTTCTAATTAATGACTCAAAGGTTTAGTGATTTTAGAAAAGTCACGAATGAACCTTCTGTAGAATCCGACGTACCCCAAAATCTTCTAATGGCCTTTTTGTTTGTTGGAGGTGGGAGTTTCTCAATTGCAACAATCTTCGCTCTGTCCACTTCTAAACCTGCAGAGAAAACCTGGTGGCCTAGTACAATGCCATCTCGTACCATAAAATGGCACTTCTCCCAATTCAAAATAAGGTTAGTTTCCTCGCATCTCTGCAACATTAGAGAAATATTATCCAAGCAATGATCAAAGGAATCTCCAAAACCAGAAAAATCATCCATAAAAACCTCCATTATTTTCTCAATAAAATCATGAAAGATAGCCATCATGCATCGCTGAAAAGTTGCGGGTGCATTACATAGTCCGAATGGCATTCTGCGAAATACAAACGTACCATAGGGGCATGTAAATGTTGTCTTCTCTTGGTCTTCCGGGGAAATCATGATCTGGTTATACCCGGAATAACCATCGAGAAAACAATAATAATCATATCCCACCAAGCGATCTAACATCATATTAATAAAGGGAAGGGGAAAGTGATCTTTACGAGTAGCATCATTCAACTTCCTATAATCAATGCAAATACGCCACCCCGTAACTATTCTAGTCGTAATAAGCTCATCACTTTCGTTTCTAACTACAGTCATCCCCCCTTTCTTTGGTACCACTTGTACCGGACTTACCCAAGAGCTATCAGAAATAGCATATATGATTCCAGCATCTAACCATTTTAAAACCTTTTTTCTAACGACCTCTTGCATTATGGGGTTTAATCTTCTTTGATTTTGCACTGAAGGTTTATAAACATCTTCCATTCTAATTTTATGCATTACTATCGATGGACTTATGCCTTTTAAATCAAAAATTGACCAACCTATCGCAGACTGATGTTTTCTTAACACCCTAAGCAATTTATCAAGTTGAACTGAGGTTCAAAGGGATGATACGATTACCGGATTCGTGTTATTTTCTCCAAGGAATGCGTATTTGAGATGCTCGGGCAATGGCTTGAGTTCTGGGTTCGAAATTAGGTCTTCAGGTTGATGCACGATGTGCCTATGCTCAGGCGCACGAGCCATGCGCTCTTCAGGTGATACTACATTTTCTTCGACCCCACGCACGGGCTGCCCGTGCTCAGACGCACGGGTCGTGCGATCTTTAGGTTTCTCATCTTTTTCTTCGACCATGCGCATGACCTGGGCGTGCTATGTAGCACGGGTCGTGCGCTCCTGCATAATGGACTCCCGGACGTTTTTCTGTGTGTGCGTGCCTCTCGCGCTTCTCGGTAGCTCCTGCATATTATCTAAGGCACAAACACAGTCATACAAGTCTTGGTTATCAAAATCAATCATCATGTTTGATGTTGAACACGAATGTGTCAAACCAAACTCTAAATCATCCTTAAACAATGTATGATCCGCATACTCATCAATGCAAGACTCAACTACGTCTATGAAATTACAAATTTCAACACCATCATGAAATTGAAGTGCCTTATAGATAGTAAATAAAACATGCTCATCATTAACCCGTAATGTGAGTTCTCCCTTTTGCACATCTATCAAGGCCTTCCCAGTAGCTAGGAATGGACGCCCAAGTATCAAAGGGACATCTTTGTCCTCCTCCATATCCAGCACCAAAAAATCCACAGAGAATATGAATTTATCTACTTTGACAAGCACATCCTCGATGATTCCCTTCGGATACATGAGTGATCGGTCCGCAAGTTGTAAGGTGACCGTAGATGGCTTTACCTCTCCCAATCCAAGTTGCCTGAGAATGGACAAGGGCATCAAGTTAATACTCGCTCCTAAATCATAAAGTGTTTTCTTAAAGAAAACATCACCAATAGCACAAGGGATAGTGAAACTCCCCGGATCTTTTAGTTTCTATGGTAGTTTTCTCTGGATTATCGCACTGCATTCTTCTGTGAGTGACTGTCTCGAAACTAGTCATCTTTCTCTTCTTTGACATAACATCTTTAGAAAATTTAACATAATTGGGCATCTGCTCCAATGCGTCTGCAAAAGGAATGTTATTATGCAGTTTCTTAAATATATCCAAAAATTTAGCAAATTGCGAATCTAACTTTTTTCTTTTGAAAACGTTGGGGAAAAGGAAGGGGAACATTAAGTTTAGAGATATCAGGGTTAGAAGAAGATTTAAGCTTCTCAGCCCTTTTTTGTTCAGCAGGATGATCCTCAACTCCTTCCTCGGCCTCAACATCGCCATTTGCTTCAGTTTCCGCATCTTCCAGAGCAATAATCACTGCCCCTGAAGGGCGCAGGGGTTGGCCGTGCTCCCCTGCGTCTGTTCAGTATTTTCTGATATTTTCGGCCCCTCGTATTCTGTTCCACTCCTCAGATGAATGGCTTTACATTCTTCGTGTTTGCGTAGGAGAAGTTCTCATGGTTCCTCAAACCCGGATGGTAATGAGTGGGAGTCTGATTGTTCCGGAAATTGTTGAAATTTCAGTTATTAACATAATTTTCTTCCTCCATCAGATCTAGAGGAACTCCCCCATTACTTACACCCGCGTTTCCTTCGTTTGCCTTTGTCAATGCACTCAATTGATTTGTTAATACAGTCATCTGAGCTTTCAACTCCTTAATTGGGTCCGAATTAGTAACTTCGGCTACTCTTTTCACATTAGTCCTCTCGGAGGGCCACTGATAGCTGTTCATGGCCATCTCTTCCGACAAGTTGAATGCATCCTCTGGGAACCTTGCAAGTAACGCGCCTCCTACTGTTGCATCTACAAATGACCTAGTCTGTCCCATCAACCCGTTGTAAAAGAAGCAGAGCTGCTGATCCTCAGGAAATCCGTGTTGCGGGAACCTCCTCAATAAATCCCGGAATCTCTCCCAGACTTCATACAAGGGCTTAGAGTCAAACTGCCTGAACTGAGTGATCTCACTTTTGAGCTGTAGTGTCTTACTTGGTGGGAAGTATTTAAACAAAAACCTCTGACTCAGCTCATCCCAGTTGTTCACACTCTCCTGAGTTAGGGTGCCTAGCCACTTTCTAGCCTTATCCCTTAAAGAGAAAGGGAATAGGCGGAGGCGTATAACATCATCAGTCACCCCATTCATCTTAATTGTATTGCAAATCTATATGAAGTTTGATAGATGGGAATTGGGATCCTCAGACGGGAAACCCCCAAACTGATTCTGATGCACCTTAGAGATCAGTGCTGGCTTCAGCTCAAAGTTATTTGCATTGATTGGGACATTGGCAATTCCACCATAGTTGCGATTGGTCTGTGGGCATAAGTAATCGTGAATCGCTTGCTGCTGGACTGCCGGAACGTCTGGTACTGGTAACTCAACGTTGACCCTGTTGGCCCGGTTGTTACCTCCGTTTTCGACCCCGTTATTGCCTCCGTTGTTATCTTCTACGTCTGACATAGCCTGTTCTTGCTGTTTTTCTGCCTGTTTAGTAGCCGCACTAATTCGCCTAGCAAAAGCCTCAACCTCCGGTATGAACGGTGCTAATTCTCCTTGCTTTGAGCGAGTGTTCATGCACTACCTGAACCAACTAAAGAAAACAAGTCAAACACAGTAGAAGTAAAATTAAACAACAAAATAAAATGAAAGAAAAAATGTCTAAATTAAAAATAATTCTATTTATCGCAATATTAGTACTAAAAATTTAATTAGTCCCCAGCAACGGCGCCAAAAATTTGTTCGCTTTATTTTTTAGCTTCACCGTAAGTGTACGGTGCAGTTTATAGAATAGGGTTTGCAAAGGTCGAATCCACAGGGACTAATAAATTATTATACTAAGTACTGGATTGTAATAGCCTTATTTTTATCTGGACGGTCGAAAGTTGATGGATTAGTTTTATTAATACTATGACAAGAAATTTATCCTAAAAGAAATAAAGTAAAAAGTTGATTAAAAGATCAAGTAGATGAATGGATTCCTGGGTTATGGTTTCAGTTAATATCCCCTTTTATTATCAGATTAATCAAACCAAAGTTATACGTATTCTTCCCTATAGAACGATCACATAAGTAATTTACCCTCTCTTTCGAGATGTATGTAAAAACGTTGATTGGGATATCTATGCTAGCATCTCTACTCAACATGAGATATCCAACTCCCAAAAGCTCAAAAGATTATAAATCCTCTCAACCATGCAAGATATTCATGTCAAGTACTCATAGATCTAGTATTGAAACTCATCGGTTAGAATTATGAATCAATACATCAAACAAGTTAAACCAATAGCTTTTTGATAAAACAAGAATTAAAGCAAAGTACTTGAATAGGGTTGGAAAACAATAACTTCAATTGCAATTAATCATCAAATAAAAGTATCCATTAACCTACTCCTAAAACCCGGGAATCACAAGATGTTTAGCCAGCTATAGAAAATAAATAATCCATAGACAAATTATTCAAGTCCATATCTAACTAATCGAAAGTAAATGATATTATAGAATGAGTAAACTCAGGGATGTTGATGATCTCTAGATCTATCTTCAATCCTCGAAGGTGTGGTTGCGGTCTTGATCGATCTCTCCAATTCTCTGGTGGAAAATTGCATTTTTCTCTGTGTTCTAGGGCAAAAGTCAGCGTGTCTTTGTTTGTGGCCGCCCCGTCTCTATTTGTACTTCGTTCGGGTCGAAAGCCTAGTTCAAAACATGTCAGACTCTGTTTTCCTGCACAAGAACATGGGCCGTGCGCCTAGCGCACGCCCAGTCCGTGCTAGGTCCTGCAGAAAATAGTCAACTTGCTGAAGGACGCATGAGTCGTGCGCATCACGCACGACCAGCCCATACGTATGGTCAAAGCTTGAGACTCAGTGTTGGCTGGCGCACGGGCCGTGCTAGGGATGCACGCCCTTCCCGTGCGCACCTGCTGCAACTGATACTCGTCCATTTTTTTCCGTTTCTCGCCCGGTTCGTCTGACTTCTTCTCGATTCAACTCCAAACATCATACTTTACTTCTAGTATTGGCGGTTCTTTATCGCAATGCTCAGAATTGTTGCCAAAATGCTACAATTTATCATTCATTTCCTACAAAACGAGCAAAGCGTAATACCTTTTCTACAAAACATTAATAAAGCCCTATTTACTCATGTAATGCATGCATAGCAACTAATTCTAGCCATAATTAAGCCCAAAATACATGCAAAACACATACCAATCAGGCGCCCTCCCCAGTGGAGGAGGGTGCGCCCCAGGAGGGCATTTCAAGTTCCCCGACCTATTTTTCTTCACGATTTTTTGTATGTTTCAAGTCATATTCCGTACTTTGATACTTCTTATGTTCCCGCATTCCTTCGTCTTTTCCGGAGTTTAACTTCTGATTCCTTATCTGTGAGGCCTTGTTCTTTTTGCAAAGATGGACCTTTCCCTTTTGGAAGGAAGCTTTTAATTCTTTTGGAGTGGCCGGAGATACTTGTGTTTTGCTTTATCCCTTCTAGAGCTTGGAGGGAGCATTCTTCTCGAGCTCGGAGAGAGCACCCTTCTCGAGCTCGGAGGGAGCACCCTTCTCGAGCTTAGAAGGAGCACCCTTCTCGAGCAGTGATTGTTATTTTTTGGCCCAAATGGCTCTTGACTCTTGCCCACCTGTTTAGGGCTTGCCTTATGTACTTGGATATTTCTTGCTCTTTTCTTCTTGAGGTGTTTCTTCGCCCTCATGATATTATGTTGTACTCACGCTATATGGAAGATTTTCCTTATGTCTATCTATTTTCTTTTATCATGCTTTACTCGTAGTATTTGCATATGATTTCTTGTTGGTGGGAGACTTGTTCATTTTCCACGTTGAGGTGGATCTTCCCTTCGCAGGGAAGCCTTAATTTCTTCGTAATAGCCGGAATTACTTGTTCTGGAGCTAACTGAGACTGCCCTTCATAAGCTCAAGGGACGCCCTTCCGGAGTTCGAAGAGGGCGCCCTTTTGGAGCCCGGAGGGGGGCACTATTCTTGAGCTCTTCTTTGGTTCTTATTCCATTGCTTCGATCTCTGTCCTCCCGGTGTTAGAGCTTTTGCCTTTTTTTTGCCGGAGAAAAATATTTCGCGAGGTGTCCTTCCGAAGCTTGGAGTGGGTGCCCTCATGGAGCTCATGGGGTGCATTTTTGGAGTCTCGAGGAGGAACCCTTCTGGAGCTTCCTTCATAATTTTTGCTTTAGCACTTTGATCTCTTCTCCACATGTGTTAGCTTTTTCACCTTCTTTTCCTTGCACATTTTCACCATGGAGAAGAATTTACGGGGACTCTTGAGAGGAGGCCCCTTCCTCCAGGGTTGGAGGCGGAAAATTTACAAGGACTCTCTCGTGGTGGGAGCCTCTCCCCTACGGAGCGTAAAGCTTCTCTAAGGTACTTTATTCACCTCATGGAACATAAAGCTTCTCTAGGGGATCTTATTTGTCTCACGGAGCGGAAAGCTTATCTAATGATATTATCTGCCTCACGGAGTGAAAAGCTTCTCTAGAGGATCTTTTTGCCTCATGGAGCGGAAAGCTTCTCTTAGAGGATCTTATTTGACTCATGGAGCGGAAAGCCTCTCTAGAGGACTTTATCTGCCTCACGGAGCTGAAAGCTTCTCTAGAGAACTTTGCTTGCCTCATGGAGCAGAAAGCTTCTCTAGAGGAGTTTGTTTACCTCACGGAGCGGAAAGCTTCTCTAGAGGATTTTATTTACCTTATGAAGCGGAAAGCTTCTCTAGAGGATTCTATTTACCTCACGGAGTTGAATGCTTCTCTAGAGGATTTTATTTACCCCATGGAGCGGAAAGCTCTAGAGGATTTTGTTTACCTCATGGAGCAGAAAGCTTCTCTAGAGGATTTTATTTACCTCACGGAGCTGAAGCTTCTCTAGAGGATTTTATTTACCTCATGGAGCCGAAAGATTCTTTAGAGGATTTTATTTACCTCATGGTGCCGAAAGCTTCTCTAGGAAATTTCATTTGCCTCATGGAGTGGAAAGATTCTTTAGTGGGCTTATTTTTCTTCGGGAGCATCGAGGGAGTCCCTTGTCCAGGGAGGATGTTGGTGAAAACACTCAATGGCATAGATGAATGTTGGCAACTGCGTTATTCGGTGAGAGCGAGGGTAATTGACGCTTGGCTGCTTCTTGCTTCGTGTGCAATGAGTTTTTGGGTTGGTTCCTTCATGGTTCAACTTTCTTCTTCTTTGGAGTCTTCATCTTCTCCAAAGAGTTTAGCATTTCTCTACTTTTGCGTTGGGATGTACCGCTCCAATGAATGGAGATTTTACGAAGCTCCCTCCAGCTGAGGATGGTTCATCGACAGGTTGTCTGGGGAGTTCTGTTTTTCTATAAAGGGTTGCTTGTTCCAGAAATAACTTGACTTGTCTTGATGGATCTTGAATCCTTAGCTCGAGTGCCGAGGGGAGTTTGTGTCTATCTTTTCTGGACTTCAAGGTTTGTTTGTCCTCGATCAATGTGATGGTTTCTTCAGTGTCTAGTTGATTTCCAGTTCATTGTTCTTCTCTTCCATTCTAGTACAGTGAGGGTCATTCTTCATGCAGTTGTTGTTGCAGCCTGCAACGGGAGGGTGCCTTTACGAGGATCTTTATGCGGCTAGCAGAGTTGGGGAATATCTTCCTACAGCTCCAGGAGCATTAATGTCGTAGATCATTCCGGGTAGCCTCATTGAGCTGGAGAGCTTCCCGGGTCTAGCGGACTTATCTAGTGAGCAGAGCCCTTTAGGAGGAGAAGATTGCGAAAGGGAGCCGGGCCAGAGCGCCTCCTTCAACTCTTTGAATTGTTGAATGGTACCCCTCTGGAAGGAAGGGTCTATCCTTATATCTTCTCAATGGTTTGCTTTTTTGCTTGGTGTTCCCGGCTTTGGAGCCACGGCTTCCACAAATCACTTCATGAAGTCTTGCAGTAACTCTCCTTCTGATAATTTTACTTGAAAAGGATGAGCCATGGTCTCCGGATAATTTCTTCTGATGGAGAATTATCGTGCGAAGACAATGGTGAGCTTGTCCATTCCAGTGATTATTCCAACTGGGAACTGATCGACCAAGTTAGTGGCATATGGCCAGTGTTGTCTGGACACTTTACAATATGAAGCGTCCATCATGCTTTAGAGATCCGCCTTTGCATGGAGTTTGTCTAAGTGCTCCTGGTGGACCACTGGTCTCATCATACTCTGGGAGGCTGGAGATCATGATGTCCGAGGGCAATGGCTTGGCCAGGATGGCAGGGCCAGTGAACTTCCTCCCTATAGTGATGGCCTGCAGGTTGGCTTCGCTAATGTTTTACCGTCTGCGACTCTTCTGCGGGCTTTGTGAGTGTAGACCTTGGAGTGTTAAACTTCATTTCCAGCTTATCTTCTAGCGGGAGCGTCTGGTCTCCTTGATTTTTTCCCAAGTTCTTCATTTTCTTTATCTTCTTTGCCAAGGCTGAGGTCTTCAATATCTGGCGGAGCTTGAGGGAGGTCTTTCCGTAGCTTCCAACATGATTCCTTGAAGCAGCTCGGGGAACTTCTTCGAGCAGGGCTTGGAGGGCTCTTCGCATTAAGTGAACTTCTTCAACAAGCAGAGCCCCCCGATGAGAAAGAGGCGACGCCCTTCTTGGTTTTGACGGAGGTGGCGCCCGTCCCAGAGGAGGGGGCCTAGCCTCTCATCTTTCAATGTGATAGTTCTTCTTGTTGATTCCTGGATCCACAACCTAGGATTTTTCCGCTAGTAGCGGCTCTTCATGATTCTCGCCGCATTCTTCTTTTCTTCTTCATTGACCTTTTAGGTCAGGTATTCAATGGTGGGCAGAGCCCAGGGTGGTCTCCCTACGGCTCTGGCCACAACTTGACTCTTCAAAGTATTTCGGGAAGCTTCATGCAGCAGAGCTTCTCAGGTTAGGTGAAATTCTTCAGGGGGTAATGATTGATATGTGTTTTGCATGTATTTTGGGCTTAAATGTAGCTAGAATTAGTTGTTATGCATGCATTACATGAGTAAAAAGGGCATTATTACTGTATTGTGGAAAAGGTATTATGTTTTGCTCGTTTTGTAGGAAATGAATGACAATTGTAGCATTTTGGCAACAATTCTGAGCATTGTGATAAAGAACCGCCGATACTTGAAGTAAAGTACGAAATTTGGAGTTGAATCGGGAAGAAGTCAGACGAACCGGGCGAGAGAACGGAAGAAAACGGACAAGTATAAGTTCCAGCAGGTGCGCATGGGCAGGGCATCGTCGTCCCCTCGCCGACGACCGTCGCCCGGCCAAAAAATCGAGAATTAAGCTTCGACCACACGCACGGGCTGGTCGTGCGTGATGCGCATGGCCCGTGCGTCCTTCAGCGATTGGAAATTTCCTGCGGCACCTAGCACGGGTTGGGCGTGCGCCTATACGGGAAAATAGAGTTTGACAAGTTTTGAACTAGGTTTCGACCCGAACGAAGCACAAATAGAGACGAGGCGGCCACAAATGAAGATACACTGACTTTTGCCCTAGAACACAGAGAAAATAGTAATTTTCCACCAGAGAATTGGAGAGATCGATCAAGGCTACAACAACACGCTTGAGGATTGAAGATAGATCGAGAGATTATCAACGTCCCCGAGTCTTCGCATTCCATAATATCTTTATTTTCAATTAGTTAGACATGAACAGGAATAATTTGTCTATGAATTATTTGTTTTCTATGTCTGGCTAAACATCTTGTGATTCCCGGGTTTGGGAGTAGGTTAATAGATACTTTTATTTGATGATTAATTGCAATTGAAGTTATTGTTTTCCAAACCTATTCGAGTACTTTGTTTTACTTCTTGTTTTATCAAAAAGGCCTTTGGTTTAAACTTGTTTGAAGTATTAATTCGTAATTCGAACAGATGAGTTTCAATACTAGATCTATGAGTACTCGACATGAATATTTGCATGATTGAGAAGTCTGTGAATATTTGTGAGGATATTTAATCTTTTGTACTTTTGGGAGTTGGATATCTCATGTTGAGTAGAGATGCAAGCATAGATATTCCAATCAACGTTTTTACATGCATCTTGAGAGAGAGGGTAAATTACTTTTGTGATTGTTCTATAGGGAAGAATACATATAACTTTGATTTGATTAATCTGATAATAAAAGGGGATATTAATTGAAACCATAACCCAGGAATCCATTCATCTTCTTGATCTTCAAATCAATCTTTACTTTGTTTATTTTAGGATAAATTCTCGTTTTAGTTTACAAAACCAATCCATCAACTTTCGATCGTCTAGATAAAAATAAGTCTATTACAATCTAATACTTAGTACATTAATTTATTAGTCTATGTGGATTCGACCTTGCTAACCCTATTCTATAAACTTCACTGTACACTTGCGGTGAAGCTAAAAAATAAGGCGAACGGGTAAACCCCTCTTCCGCGCAGCGGTGGTAACATCCTTCTATCCCGTGGAGGATGTGGCGTCCCTCCGACGGGTAGGTAAATTTCTTCAATGGGCGGAGCTCCTTCAGATGGAGGTGGCGACACCCTTTCTTCTTGCGGGGGAGGCGGCGCCCTTCAGGTGGAGAGTTAGATGACCCCCCGCCTTCTTGATGGCATTTCCTCTTGCTGGTCTCTAGCCCTAGAGCCTGCAGCTTGGGATCCGGCTCCATGCGTGTGAGGTCGGATTTACGTCTTCTTACGCTTTTGATGTTCCCACAGACAGTGCCAAAATGATGCTGATTTTTAGGGCAGATCACTCCCAAGTCAACGTGGTTAACCAAAATCCTCTTCTTGGGGGGGATAAGGGAAGTCTTCACGTCAATCCTCTTCCCGAGAGATGAAAGATCCTTCGATTGGGAACTTGCCTCAACACATGCGCAAATGTTAGAGGGTCCCGAGGGTTGTCCTAGGGAGGCCCCTCCGACGCTCAAGTCAACATGATAAATGAGAGTAAACAGTAGACGAATATTGTATAATAAATGCGTAGGAGGATTATAAATTAATGTACTTACAGATAATAGGAGGGACCTTTTTATACCTGGGAGATGGGCCTTGTGGGCCGTGTAAGAGAATTTGGCATATAGGTCAGTCCGCGTAGAAGAAATCGACCTAGAGCCAGTCCTGGACACCATTGGGCAGGTTTATTTATTTAGAGCCCATTAGGCAATTAATATTAAATAAACATATATAAATTGAATTGTATATTCATTAATTAAATACCATTTTTGCCCCCAACACTTTTAAATATTGTCTATATATAATATAATAAAACTTACATAAATTATAATTTTACGATAAATTATATTATGTACCATATATATGGTGTTGTTTAGGCTGATTTTTGTTTTTTAAAAACATGTTTATTGTTATCATATTATGTATAGATGTATATCTACGTCACATGGTAATATAAAGTGGTGAATATAATTTTTAGGGATAATTACAAAATTCTCGTGAGGTTGAGGCTAATTACAAAAAAAAAAAAAAAAAACTAGAGGTCTTTGAAAATTGCAAAAAAAGATTATTAAGGTTTGATTCTATAACATCTCAATTTCGTAAACATAAAATAAGTGATTTGCGATTTATTAAAGAGCTGAAAATAAAATAAGCTCAAGCTTAAAAACGCATTTCTTAAAGAGAAATAAATAATACTTGCCATAAATGCGGAAACAATCATGAAAACGTGTCCCAAAAAAAAATTAAATTCATAAAAGCTACTTAGTTTTTAATATCATAAAAATAAAACAAAATAAAGGGGCCCTTTAATTTCTTGATTTGACTTCCACCGCCCCTTTTCCCACGCTCCGACTCCTTCATTCATCTGTGGAAAACATGGGGTGAGCATTCAACAGCCCAGTGGGGACGCAATGTCTAAATTAAATACACAATATAATCACTCATGCACACACACCTATGCTTTTCATGCTTGCACAATTAAGTACCTTGCTTTTCATGCTTGTACAATTAAGTACCATGCTTTTCATGCTTGTACAATTAAGTACCATGTTTTCATGCTTGTACAATTAAGTACCATGCTTTTCATGTTTAACGTGCCCGTACACAAATAATCATACAATGCATTTAAAGTAGACATAAGCAGTAAACCCCACCTTAAAAGTAGAAACTTCGTGAAAAATTGAATGCGGGTGTGCGAGCCTAGAAATCGGATTCTTCGTCTCCTACAACGGTAACCGGCAGCGGCGATCGACAGTCATGGCGGCAGCCGGCTTCTCTCGCTTCATTTATTTCTCTTTCTCCTTCCTGGTTTTTATCTTGGGTTTTGGTTATGGGGCTTAGGATTTGGGAAGGTGGTGGCCATGGTGGAAGTGCCGGTGGGGCGGCGGTGGAGCACGACGGTGATCGTGGCGGCAGTTTTAGGGAGGAGAAAAAGAAGAAGAAGAAGAAGAATTTATCTTCTTGCTTGGTGTAGGATATTGTGAATAAAAATCCTAGGGGAGGCTTTCAATTTATAGGCTAAGGATTCAAATAATTTAAGGTAAGAATATTATGCTGAAATTTGATTGCCAAAAATATTTTGATTTACATGCCATAAACGCATATTTGATTTCTTTCTCTTATAAACACGATTTTCCCTTTTGTAAAAAATGACTTTCCTTTTTTATGGAAATAAAATCAGAAATTAAATCCTCAAATTAGGAAATTTAGGGTTACGAAAATTCTAAATCATCCCCAAATTCGATTCTAGTCAAACTCTAATTTTATCCCCAATCAAAATGAAAATCCGGGTATTACAGATTCCTTCTTACATTTTTTTACTTTCATAAGCAAAAAAAATATTCTAGAACCCTCTCATATTTTTAGAAATATTACAGTTTTTATTTCCGAAACGATAGAAAAATATTTCATAAATGAAAATTTAAAAGAACAATTACAAGTCAAAGCCTACTGACTACAAAGGCTTCTAATTAAACAATAATTCTCAAACTAGATGGTAGAGGTAATCCATGGGTACAACCCATAAAAGAAACCCCAAAACAAAATCGTCCACAAAAAAGGGAAAGACATATACCAAGAAGAAAAATTAGAGAAATGTAAAGAGGAATTGTTACAAAAAAGAAACTAAAACTCCATGAAAGGATAGCAGCTCCAAATTATCACAAACTCTTCGTCTTTTTCCATTATGCCCGGATTCAACTTCATCGCGTAATTTTCTTCTATAGCAAACCTTGAAAAACGTCCCATGTAGCCAATCAAACACCCAACAAATTAGATCTGAAGTCAAATCGGTCAGATCTGGTGCCAATACAATCAGATTTGAAGAAAAAAAAAAGAAAAAAAAAAAATCCCACAAAGAAAAACTAAAACACTCCCATGAAAGGAGACTGAAGTCCCACAAGGAGAAAAACCATTCTCACAAAGGGAAACTATAAACACAAGACCAAAAAATGATTTAGTTGGTTTGGGTTCCCCCATTCTCTCCATAGAGAGACACGAGTTACAGAGACATAAATATTACAGTTACCTCCTTTATATTTAAGACATAATGTCCTATCTCTGTTTTTTCTTTTTTTGTAATTAGCCCAAATTTTATGATCCTTTTTGTAATTATCCCCAAGTTTTATTTGATTCTCTCACCGTAGCATATTCAATATTTCAATTCAAGAAAATCCGATGTTTCTATTATTAGGTAATGTGCACATATGTCAACATGTATTATATTGATCACTGCACTCACAGACATAATAAATCTTCATAAGATTTGATATGATACGGACTAATAAACATTTTAAATTTGTCCTTTTCCCAAATCCAAAGCCATTAGAAAAATCTTTCACGGAACTGCTTCTTTGGACAACCATAACATGTTTGCTTTTCTGATGTTCTTTTTGAAATGAATAAAGCTAACATTGGCTGTGAGGACGATAGGACATTATGCTTATATTATATTGAAGTCTGTTTATCAATCAATTATTGAAATACCAATATAGTTTTGTTAGAAGTCTGTTTAATCATTGATTGCAAATCACAAATGTAGTAACATTCCTTTTATGATTAATTAGTAAATATTTGATTTTTAAATTGATCATGATTTTTTTCTTTTTACTTAAATTGAGTATTATAAATAATATTGAAACACAAAAACTTGTATGAGCCGGTCTCATGGATCTAATCCATGAGACGGATCCTAAATATAAATAGAATATCAACCCTAACCAAACCCAAATCCAAACCTATGGAAATAATCCATATTTTTGTGTTTCTTAAGATCCGTCTCATGAACTTAGATCCATGAGACGGTCTCATATAAGACCTCCTCATATTGAATAGTTTTTCGGTAAAATTATTTAAATGGGCTTCATGGGTCATGATTAATTAAAAAATATAAAAATAAGAAAAAAACATCAATTAATCCATATCAATTTACTTAATACACTAAAAAAATCGGTTTACCTACAAAAAAAATCAGTATGTAAGTATTAATTTTTTTTGTCAGAACTATAGATGCGACATAATTCCCACAAACCAAAAATGTAGTTATAATTATTGTAGATAAATAGTTACCAGTAAAATTTTAAATTGTTAGTAATTACCGACAATATTTATGTCGGTGAATTAATTTAAAGATTATTGGTATTTATCGATAATTAATCAATGTAGTTTGGGGAAAAATATTTTTTAATTTTGTCGGTACTTTGTAGATAACTGTAAAATTTTATTGACAATGTCATTTCTATTGGAAAATTATGTTGGTAAAGTTTTTTTCGTAGTGATTACCAAATTTAATTTAAATACAATTTTCATTCAATAAGAAATTCAAACCAAATTTGAGTAATTTCTAATTCGACTTTGAGTTGATGAATATATTCTAGATTATAAATTTTATGCAAATTGATAAATACTTTGAGTTTGACCAAATGGAATTTGTCTTGATATTTAATTGGTGCGTGTAGAGCTGTCAAAACTAGTCTGGTATAGTGGGCCGATCCGATCGGTCCAGTTATAGAATCGTGTTGGACTGTGATATTGTAAGCCTGAAAAGGGTCTGATCTATTTGATCCGGACCATTAGACCCAAAATATGTTGGGCCAGTCGGACCAGCTATTCATGTGTATTCATGGATTGAACCGAGTTTGGACCTAAAAAATGGTGATTTGATGGAATTTCGATCCGGCCCAATTTTCTCTTTGGACCGATGGGCGAGCACTAGCCAGGCCCGTCCCATTTGTCAGTTTTAGGTGCTGGTAATTAGAGATGTTAAACGGACTCGGGCCCGCGGGGCAGACCGTTTAACTCGGAAAATTAGCAGTTTTAGGGCCATTTTTTTTATCCGTTTAAATCCGGACCTTTTTTACCCGGACCGGTTACCCGCGGGCGAAACAGGCAAGCCCGCGGCCCGATTTTTTTTTTCATAAGAGAGAATTGGTTGATTAAGGGATAAAAAATCTTACAAACATTTCTTGAGAAAGATGGTTTTATAGTGACTTAAAATGTGATCATTTATGATGACTTAAAATGTTTTATAATTTATATTCCTCTAATAAATACAACACTATAGTCTAAATAGTTTAAACACTTCATGACTTGAAATGTGACAAATAATTGAAACCTTATGCAAATAATCATAAAGATGAAGTTATTGCATTTTGAGATTTCAACTTCTCTCACGCACAAATATTGAACATCAAATCGCATTTTATCATTCTTTACATTTATTTAATTTGTTTGACAAAAGTCAAAAGATATTAAGCAAATATTTATTATATGAGTGTTTATCATTTTACATTGTAGTTTGTTGTTTCTATTTTCATTTTAGAAATGAGTTTTACTTACACATATCTTTGTTTTTACACTTATTGCATCAAGCATCTTACTAAAGTCTCAAAGCTTTTGGCGATAATGATGATGCTTGAATTGTATTTTGAATTTTAAGACTTTTATCCTTATAATGCAACATAAAAAATTTGTGTAATATAGTTTTTTGCATATTTAGTTTTAATGTTATATTGTTATACATGCTTTAGTTTAAAATTTAGATTTAAATAAAAAAATAGTTTTTTTTGGTTTGTAGCCTGATAGTGGCCCGTTTAGTCCGAAGCCCGCTAAAGTTAGGATTAGGTTCGCAAAATGCTAGTCTGTTTAGCCCGAAGCCCGTTAGGGCTGGCCCTATAGAGCTAGGGTCAGCCCGTTTAACACCTCTACTGGTAATGAATTAATACATTTTTTCATTTTGTTTTTGCAGTGTTGGTAAAATTAGTGGACTAAGACACGCTTTCCCTTTTCTACCAATCTTGCGTCTGTTTCTTTCAACTTGCTCAAAAGGGAAAACGTGCCGTACTGGTCGACGCGTGCAAGTGGACTCCAACGACTTTACTTTTACACTTCATGGTACAAATTACAATCCCACTAAGGCGCCTTCTTACAAATTACAATCCCACTAACCCCCACAAAACAAAAATAAAAAATAAAAAAACCCCCACAAAAAAAAAATAAAAAATAAAAAAAAAAAAAAAATAATAAATAAACAATAATGCCATGTCGATCACCTCTTTCTCTCTAATTCACGAATCATGAGGATGTAGAATAACCGAATTGGAATAGAAGATACCACTGACAACCGAGCAATAAAGTGCAAAGTAATTCTGTCATTCAACAAAAAATCTGCAAGTTGCATTTAAAAAAGCAACTTCATACGAAGTTTCAGCAATCACACGTTTTTCGTGGCTATTCTTGGCGCTGTATTTCTTGGTGGATTAAGTTATTTATTCCCAAAATAAAAAAAAGGTCTATTTGATTTTTAGGACAGTATATGTTTCAAATACATCATTCTATTTATACCTGTAAAATAATGTTTGTTTCCTTATTGATCCAGGTATAATGTTTTGAGAAATTATGAATAGGGCCGAAAAATAAATCAAATTATTCGATACTCGACTAGAGACTGATAATCAAAAGTTTGTTTGAGTTTGGTTCGTTAACATAATATGAACCAAGTTTGAACATGTTTTTTCGTTATATAAAATGAAAATTTCGGCTCGAGTTCGACCAATTAGTTCAAAAAATAATAGAATACGTGTAAAAGTATCAATCGAAGTGTTCGGTTCGACAAAAACTCGTTCAAACTCGACTTAATAAATAATCAAACCAAATTCAAACACAAATTTTGAAGCTTAATAAAATTCAAACAATCTTGAACAATAATATGTTTGATTTACTTGATTCATTTATGTTCTAAATAATAGCTGGAAAATATGAAGTGTGGAATACAATAATTTTTTATTAAATGTCTGAGCATGATTTCTGGTCGGTCATTGTCTTGGCAGAAATTCAAACACACTTGTCTTTTATATAAGGATTTTATGTTGTCATTTTCCTCATAAATGTGATCTATTATACTATTACAATGAATAGACTAGCAATCATTATAGCTACAATTTGAGTGGGACACTTGTCCTTCCCTTGTTGTGCATGAGTTGAATGATTGTCATGTGTCAAATAATATTTGCTGAGTTGTCTTGATGTTGTCTTGCCACGTGGCAGGGTTGTCTGCCATTGGGATTCCTACTCGGTCCTCGTTGACTTTTCCGGTTGGAGCTTCTTTAGTCTTGAAATACCTTCCTGGTTGGCCTCTGGTCGGCCTGATATTCTCGGTACTGACAATCTAGTCGGTCCACGTCAGTGGGTCTTGAATTGCCACGTGTGCGTGTCAGTCCAGCTCTGCTCGGATATCATCAATTTACACTATGGGTGGTAATCCAGGTTGGGTCTGTCATCCAAGTCTGACATGTTTAATTGTCCATGTCAAATTTTAAACTCGAAGTGAACTATTTATGCACATGTAACCAACCCGAACTCAACATGTAATTCGTCCGATAAAATTATTTTATGTACATGTAATAAATTTGAATGAATAAATTTAAAAGTATTAAAATCAATCATCATGACACACTATTAAGTCAATAAAAAACATCACATTGCATAACATAAATAACATAACATATGTAGTATAATAATTATTGAATTGTGGGTAATGGAACATGTCTAGGCTGGGCACAAGGGCTAAATGATCTTAAGGAATTAACCTCCAAGATATAAAGTCTAATCACGAAAATTCCAAAATTGTACTTTTTAGAATTTTCTAGAGCAAGAACTACAAGTTGTATAATAATAATAAAAGGCAAAAAGAAGCCTCGTGGGTGCTCAACTGGTGCAAATGACTTGGGTGATATGATGTCTGCTTCGCTGGCACCCACATCTAGGGACGACAATGGGTAGGGTACCCACCAATTTAAGGTTATCCATACCCAAACTCTATAATATTTATACTACCCGTACCCATCCCAAATCCGATTAGGAAACTACATATTACTCGTACCCATCCCAAATCTATTTCCTGAAACCCGCATACTACCCATACTTACCTAAAACCCGTTTATTTTATATAAAAACTTAAATTATATGAATATTCATATAACTATTAAATGGACACCCTACCAGAAACTAATTATTTTATAGGAAAATGCTAATATGTTAAATTCTTAATAAATATAACAATTAACCATTTTAATTTTGTAAGTCACTACAGGCTATCATCATTCATAAACTAAATCAAAAGCATCACATAAATACAAATGTAATTAATACATTTCTTAAAACTATAGAATCAACATTAGTACATCATTTAATTTATAAAACTACACCATCAAACATGTAGTTGTATCAAGCTTGACAAAGATAAAACATAGTTGATATGATCACAGATTCAAAATAAGTAAAACTTTATATCTTTTTTGTACAAAATAAAAATTTATGTTGGGCTTCTATGAAGAAATGTATAATGTCAGATGAAAAAAATAAATGAAAGTTACTAAAGGCTAATGAGTTCGGGTAGTGGTGGGTATCCGAGGGAAAAAATTATACCCTACCCGTATATAAGTGGGTAGTAATTCCTCATCCCATACCCATCCTAAATTCGAAAAAGACTACCCATACCCGTCCCATTAGGGTCTGGGCGGGTGGGTACCCGCGTCTACCCGTCCTGCTGCCATCCCTACCCACAACGTGGAGATTTGAATCCGCCTGGTAACAGGTTGGAGGAGGATTTCTTGTGGTGACTCAGTCTAAAGCAGCTCAAGACCTTAGCTCATTGAAACATATCCCGCGATTCATCTCCTCCACGAAACTCTAGGGGCGAGGCAGTGGGGACCTTTGTAAGTCCAAGCGGCTACGATAATCTAGAGGGGCTCCATCTTTTCAATTTTACCCTCTTTTTCGAACCGAATGCTCAAAGACAATAGTAAAGGTGCGGAATGTAAACAACACACGTCGATTTATAGAGGTTCAACCCACCTAGGGCCTAATCCTCTACCACCCCAGTATATCCGGGATGGATTTCAAAAAGAAAAAAAAATTTATTAATTACCAAAATTAATACAACACCAACTTACAACACCTTAAAGATCACCACACTCTTCTTCAACACCACCTTTGGGATTACCACAATCTCACTTGAAGATTACCACAATCTCCAACGGCACCTTGTGAAGATTACCATAATCTTCAACCTTGAAGAATACCAAATTCTTCAACACCTCAACAAAAAGATTACCACAATCTTCTTACACCTAACACCTAGATCACCCAAGTATGTTCTTACCACAAGAACACTCATAAGGATATCTTGTGTTGAATGATTACCCAAATTCAAGATTACAACTCGATAATTGATAATACAATAGAGTGCAAGTGTAATCAAGAAAAGCCTAGACCTCGAGAATGTGAAAGTGAATAGCTAGGCAAATTACAACATGAAATAAGACAATGTAAGAACAAGTGTATTATTGAGTGTATCTTGTTGTGTTGTAGTATTCTTTCTTGTTGTATTGCTTCAATTCTTCCTCTATTTATAGAAGATGTCTTGTACAAGATAGGCTCCTCTTGGGGACAAGAATTCTGTAAAAAATACCAAGACAATTGAAGAAAAGATCTGTTAGAAATCAACCCCTCAAATTAAGGAAAAGTTGTCTGCAAACTCAACGGATAGTTTGCTGTCAAAAGAGGGGTTCGACCGGTCGCGCAGAGATAAGTTGAAATGAAAACTCTGCAATCTTTTACACAGGGGGACCGGTCGGAGGGGGGTGCGACCGGTCGCCCTTAACTATGACCGGTTGGGGTTGAAGAAAATACGAAACAGAGAAGACTGAACCAAAAGGGCTGCTCCTAGGTACCGGTCGCCCAGGGGTCAACCAATCGCCCTCACCGGTCGACCACCTGGTCGACCGGTCGCCCTCCCCCATTTTTCTTACGTCTCTTTTTCTGTTTCAAAACTCAACTCAGGTACGGGTTGCCCTATAGGGCGACCGGTCGAGCCTGAAACAAATGTGTTGTCCAATTTTTTATCGGAAATAAACTCCAAAAAATACTCCGAAAAATAGTAAAAATATATTAAGACGGTCGGAAGTATTTAGACAACATTTAGGGACATCGTTTTGGTTTAAAAACTCATTTGAACAAATTCGAACAAAATTATCAAAATCATGATAAAAACATTTATCTAACAAACTCCCCCTTTTTGATGATTACAAACCAAAACAATTTTCTCGAGGACGATTTTGAAAACAAAACAATTTTGAGAGGCGATTTTGAAAACAAAACAAGTTTTCCGGTCAAAAATAAATATCCGTTGAGAGCGACAACATTCCGCGAAGTATAAACACAAGGATGGGAGTAGAGATATTCAAACACATATAGCAAATGCTCCCCCTATCAACATGCACAACAAGAGTAATATAGAAGCAACTTCAACATAAGCTAAAATCTTAGCTTTTCGATATTGAGTTTAAGTATCAACAACTTAAAAGCTCCCCCTGTCAAAGAGACATCATTAGAACCATATATAAATTCATACTACAACCAATGGACTAAGAAACATATACAACCATAATACACCAAGAGTGGACAAAATATGATCCACAACTTATGGATTTCAATAGCCACAACTTATAGCTTCTTTTCATTGAGCTTATCTTAGCTTCTTTGAGCTAACGAGCTTATAACATGTTTCTCCCCCTTTGGAATCATCAAAAAGAATGTTAGCACGATAAATACATCATATATTCATATCAAAGTGCGCAACAAAACCGACGTATCGAGCTATTTGAACATTGAAGCTTATAAACCAAATAGGAGGAAAAAGTCGAATCATACGACTTGTAGAAGCTAATGAAAACTCATTTGATAAGCAAAACATGATCTCTATAAATATATAAGACTTTTGAAATCGAGAGAATCATGTAGGTGATGAATTTTTCATTGAAATATTTTATCGAACACTTGGCGGGCGTCAAAAATTGAAAAAGATATATATAGCCCTTGTAAATAAAATCAAGCCAAGTTTTTCATCACCAAATGCAATTTAATAAATATCATTCATCAACAATCAATGAGCTCATCACATACATATATAATTTGCATCAAGAAAAATACATATAAGCCACAAACTCAAGGGTTCAACCCAATTGAGCTAAAGAGATTGAAATTCTTACCATTCGATCGTAAAGATGAGCAATGATGATGATAATCGAGCTAGACAATCCCCAAAATATGAATTTTATGCAACAAAACACATTTGAAGTGAATTGTGTGTAAAAATGTCAAAGGGGTCAAAATAGAGTTGAAAAGGCCAAAATGCCAAAGTCTGGAAACAGAAACAATTTTAACCAAAAAATCTCCAAGGGCGGCCAGACATCGGTCCAGTGGGCGGGCGACCCGGCCCGCCTGGCAACCATTTTTTCGATTCTGTTTTGAAATCCAAAATTTGATCCAAAATCCGATTTTACGCCCCTAAGTTTTAAAAACGTGCAAAATGCAGACGTAGACCTTATTCAATATACATTATGTCTTAATCAAGCTCGAAATGAGATAATATACTCGGTGGTTAAAAAAAATCCGCGAGTTATCCTTGAGACGGAATTAAACACATCTCAATTTTTAGTTTTAGAAACGCAATCCCTTAGAAAAAATTTCGAATCTCAATATGTTTAGTTCGATTATGACGAACCATATTTTCATAAATTGTAAACACCGAACTTGTTATCCAAAAAAAATAAGAACATTTTAATACTATGGATATACAAGTCATAAGAAGAAGTGCATTTTGAAAATTTCTTTTAACGGCACTTTAATAAGATTCGTTGGGATAGTTTTTGAAGTCGAGCATATAGACATAAGGCATATGGAATGTCGAGTCTATAGAAATAATACAAGAAAACATACCTCGAATTTGTTTGTCGGCCGATATGCCTTTCTCAACCTTTGTCAATATTTAGCCATAGAGGTTGAGATAGTTCTTCTTTCTTCAATGCTTAACTCCTTCAAGAGTTCTTTTGAAATATAATCATCTTCTTGGCACTTAGTAAAATTTGAATTCCAATGATCAAATTTGAGCTTCCCTCATCATGATCATCTTAGGTTCACCTTGCATTGACTTGGAAAAATATCTTGCACAAATATTTATTAGTAGCACCATAAATATTATCAACATAAATTTGCACAAGTAAACAATCTTGCCCTTTTTCAAAACAAGAAGTGTAGTATCAACTTTACCTCTTGTAAAACTATTTTGCAAAAGAAAAGAGCTAAGTCTATCATACCATGCACGGGGTGCTTGTTTCAAACCATACAAGGCCTTTTTAAGTCTATAAACATCATTAGGCCTAGAAAAATTTTCAAACCCCGGAGGTTGTTTTACATAGATTTCTTCTTGAATAAAACCATTGAGAAAATTGGATTTAACATCCATTTGGTAAAGCTTGAAATTTTCTTAAAACAAGAATGGGCAAGTAAAATGCAAATAGCTACTAAATGTGCTATGAGTGCAAATATTTCATCAAAATCAATTACCTTTTTCTTGAAAATACCTTCGAGCTACTAATCTCGCCTTAGTTCGACCAATGTTGCCTTGGTCATCGAGTTTGTTCCGGAATACCCTTTTTGTCTTCTTCATCACTATCATCATAGGGCATCCAATTGATCTAAGGTGTTCATAATAGAACATTTACATCCAAATATTTTGAGGCAACTAATATTTGGAGTACTTCATTTCTCATCTACACAACTTGACAAACTCATTAACGGCATCGCTTTTATTTGTAAGAAAAAATAGCTCAAGTGTAAAAACATGCCTCAATTATTAATCACAAAATATCTTTCATAAGAGCATAGTAGAAATAGACAATATATATATATGTAGACCATAAAGCAAGAAACACATACTATGCATTTAGAAGATCATCAAGAGTCTAATCAATCATGCAAGTTCATATAAGCTTAAGAAAGCTACAAAAGGTCTCTTTTGAAATTTGAAAATCCGATAGCAATAGTTGAGACCTCATTTAAAAGAAGTATTTGAACAAAGCAAATATGTGCAATCAAATATCGAATAGTGCCTTTAAAAAAAAATCTAAAAATCCTTTTAATGGCACTTGTATGAAATACTATGAAAAACAAGCACATAGGCACATGGCAATACATATATCGAGTCTATAAGAGTAAGAATAACACAAGTAAACGTACCTCGATAATTTATGCCTTTCTTGACAAATAATGACGTAAATGGCCATTTGTGAAAATATGTAAATCCTACACAATTCTTAAAACAAATCTACCACAAATCATAATGATAAAAGTGTAGGCTAAGGGATATCACAAGTAAGCTTATGCCATAAAAATCCATAAGAGATGATAACACACTTTAGTCTACAAAAATGCACAAGAGTTTTAAAAACATCATATAAGGTCTTCTTTTTCAAAAATATTTTAAAAGCACAAATATATATTGAAGACCTTAATTAAAAAATAAATACTTGAAAACTCATTTTGCAATTAAGACAAAAATAGAAGCATGCATAATAACAAAATAAAATGCATATTTAACTAGGGAGATACGGGTTACCAATTACGCCATTTCCATGGGTTGTGCCGTTCCCATTGTTGATGGCATCTTCCTTTTGAAAATCTTCTTGTTGATGATAGTTTCTCCAATTGCTCCATTTCCAAGCATTGTGGTCTTCCCATTTTTGAAAGTGTCTTTCTCTTGGAAAATCATCTTGTTGATGATGTTTTTGCCATTTCCAAGGATTGTTTCTTCCCATTTTTGATTATATCCTCTTCTTGGAAATTGGCTTTGTTGAAAATGTTTTCTCCTTTGATCAAATGAATTGGTCATTTGATGTCTTCTTGGCGGTATGAATTTTCTCCGATTATTATTTCGCCGGGTACCTATCAAGAAATTATTTTGTGGTACCCTCAAGTGTTTGGGTCCTTTGGGATTAGTCTTGAGACTTTTAGGTCTCCAACAATAATTAGAGCTATTTCTAGCTCGACAAGTTTTTACCGTATGACCCTTTTTACCGCAATAAAAGCAAGTAATAATTCTAGGAGCATAATGACCAACATGCTTAGAGACTTGATTCTTTTTCATATGATTAACATCATTAAGCTTATGATCAAGTTCTAGTTTCGAATTATCACAACAATCAACAATTTCATCGGTACTCAAGTTGGATTTGGATAAATCCTTTTTCATGCAATTAATATCCTCAACAAGAGTACTATTTTGTTTCTCAAGGTTTCTAACCTTGTCAAGTGTGGTGGTGTGAGCACATGATAGTGATTCATAGGAAGTAAATAAACTATCCTTATCATTCTTCAAAACAATGAATTCCTTTTTCAAATTTTTGTATTTAACAAGTAAGCCTTGAATTCATTTTGTAGTTCATCAAAATCATTTTGCAAATCACTATAATCATTTTGAATGACAATATCATAGGAAGTAGAGGGTTTAAGACATACCTCGTTTTCTTCTTCGATGCCCTAAAACAATATTCGACTTCTTCATAGTTGGAAGTTGTAAGAGGCTTGTTCCTTAGATTTGAACTTGTATCCCTTTGAGAAGTAGATGCTTTTGTTTGACTCCTTTCATTTGCAAATACTCCATAGATGGCTTCTAATTTTTGCCATACTTCATGTGCCGATCGAATTCCTACAATATGTTCATATTCCAAATTAGTAATGAACAATACAAAATATTGAGAGCTTTACCGTTTAAGGAGATGATTTTCTTCTCTTCATCATTGAGCTCTTTGAAGCCTTTGGAGGTGTGTGGTGTATCTTTCATCGGAATGGATTCTCCATTTATGACGGTGTTCCAAATGTCGAACCCGCAACCTTGTAAATAGCATTCCATTCTTTCTTTCCAAAAAATAAAATTTTTGGAATCAAATAGTGGTGGCTTGGTGGTGGAGGTGCTTAGGTAAGATGAGCTTCGTTAAGTAGCCGACGATCGTTCCTCTTCACTCACGATGTGAAACGAGCTTGCCAAAAAGTTTGGCTCTGATACCACTTGTAAGTCCAAGCGGCTACGATAATCTAGAGGGGGGGTGAATAGATTATCTCCATCTTTTCAATTTTACCCTCTTTTTCGAACCGAATGCTCAAAGACAATAATAAAGGTGCGGAATGTAAACAACACACGTCGATTTATAGAGGTTCAACCCACCTAGGGCCTAATCCTCTACCACCCCAGTATATCCGGGATGGATTTCAAAAAGAAAAAAAAAATTATTAATTACCAAAATTAATACAACACCAACTTACAACACCTTGAAGAGCACCACACTCTTCTTCAACACCACCTTTGAGATTACCACAATCTCACTTGAAGATTACCACAATCTCCAACGGCACCTTGTGAAGATTACCACAATCTTCAACCTTGAAGAATACCAAATTCTTCAACACCTCAACAAGAAGATTACCACAATCTTCTTACACCTAACACCTAGATCACCCAAGTATGTTCTTACCACAAGAACACTCACAAGGATATCTTGTGTTGAATGATTACCCAAATTCAAGATTACAACTCGATAATTGATAATACAATAGAGTGCAAGTGTAATCAAGAAAAGCCTAGACCTCAAGAATGTGAAAGTGAATAGCTAGGCAAATTACAACAAGAAATAAGACAATGTAAGAACAAGTGTATTCTTGAGTGTATCTTGTTGTGTTGTAGTATTCTCTCTTGTTGTGTTGCTTCAATTCTTCTTCTATTTATAGAAGATGTCTTGTACAAGATAGGCTCCTCTTGGGGACAAGAATTCTGTAAAAAATACCAAGACAATTGAAGAAAAGAGCTGTTAGAAATCAACCCCTCAAATTAAGGAAAAGTTGTCTGCAAACTCAACGGATAGTTTGCTGTCAAAAGAGGGGTTCGACCGGTCGTGCAGAGATAAGTTGAAATGAAAACTCTGCAATCTTTTACACATGGGGACCGGTCGGAGGGGGGTGCTACCGGTCGCCCTTGACTATGACCGGTTGGGGTTGAAGAAAATACGAAACAAAGAAGACTGAACCAAAAGGGCTGCTCCCAGGTACCGGTCGCCCTCACCGGTCGACCACCTGGTCGACCGATCGCCCTCCCCCATTTTTCTTACGTCACTTTTTCTGTTTCAAAACTCAACTCAGGTACGGGTTGCCCTATAGGGCGACCGGTCGAGCCTGAAACAAATGTGTTGTCCAATTTTTTATCGAAAATAAACTCCAAAAAAATACTCCGAAAAATAGTAAAAATATATTAAGACGGTCGGAAGTATTTAGACAACATTTAGGGACATTGTTTTGGTTTAAAAACTCATTTGAACAAATTCGAACAAAATCATCAAAATCATGATAAAAACATTTATCTAACAACCTTAAGGATGAGGTTCATTTTTTTTTTTTAATAAAAAGCAAAAAGAAGAAAGAGTTGCAACTCTCCAAAGGGATGTCTTCTTTAACACAAGACACACCATTTTGTTTTAAATTTTAAATAATTAACAGTCGAGTTGGACCCGCCCATTCGGGACCTACGAGTCAGTCCGAGCCCCGGTCTGCCCCTCCCTCCGATTCCTTATTTTTATTTATTTATTTCTTATATATATATATATATAAACAAAACTTAAATGTAGAAGCTACTTGGTGTTTAGTACTCATAATAAGGAGGAAACTTCAAAGCTTAGTTGGACTTACCAAACTACATTTTTTGACACATCAACATACTTTCAATGTGAGACAATGCATTAAATGAGAATGTCTTCCTAAAAATGATGCAATCAATGTGAAACTCATTTAATACAACATAAAAATCAATGTAGGACGCTATTATTATATGTAAATTTATATAACATACTAATCATATTTTAAGGATAACATACAAAAAAATAACAAAATTCATAATTAAGGAGGTTTTATCATTTAAATTTTAAAGACATATATTTGTTTTTGTTTTTTCTTACAATTAATTATTTACTTAATTTTTTTAAATTCACAAAGGAGTTATACATGTTTAACTGATTATAACAGGTTGATTCGAACTCGATCTTTTATTTGGCGGGTTATTCGAGTTCGGACCGATTTCGATTCGGACCCATGAAACATGGGCGCTTACCCACTAATTTTTTATTAGGTTGTGTTGGGTTTGCATGTCGGGTCCAGAATTACCACCCCTAGTCTATATCCTAATATGAATGTTAAGATGATCAATGATATGTAATTGGGTAAGTCTCCTGTCAGACTGTTTAACAGATCTAATCCGTTAGACGGATCCAAATACCCGGCCCACGACCAATCTTTCCATTAGCCGCACAACCACTAATACCACAACAACAACATCCGCTGGCCGCTGCTAATACTTTTTAGGAGGGCTACTAATACTTTTTGGTATGACTACTAATACTTTTCAGGAAAAATACTAAAATACCTGTAATCGAAAAATCTAATACTTTTCAATAAGATTACTAATATATTTTAGGGGGAATACTAATACTTTTGCGGGAAAAAATCAATACTTTTCATGAGAATTACCTAAAAAACTGCTCAAGGGGTTACCAATACTTATACATGGGATTACTAATACTTTTCCGAGGGTTTACTAATACTTTTTATGGGGAAAACTATTTTGAAGGTTGCCTAATAGTACATCACTGTCTAATACTTTTCAAGGGGACAATTAATACATTTTTCGGTGGATTACTAATACTTTTAAGGGAAAAAGTCAATATTTTTCATGAGGGCTACTAAAAATATTGTTCAAGATGATTACTAATATTTTTTCAGATATACTACTAACACTTTTCCGATGTACTACTAGTATTTTTTAGGGGAAAAACTAATACTTAACAGCCCATAATATTACAAAAATGTCACCGGTCCAGAGATCCTATGACACCGACCCAAAATATTACAAAAATATCAGCGATGCATGAAATTATAATAAAACCCGAGTCGGATTGGGTCCGTCTAACAAAAAAGACTCGTTAGGCGATCTAACGCAAGTTTTTGTCTATGTAATTTGGGTCTAAACTAAGTTGAACTGGAATAGATAAAAAGACGTAGATCGTGTCTTATTTAATTATTTTGACCATTTCCTTGGATAAAATAGAAAATCTGGGAATTTTCCTATTAGAATTGTCAAAGTATGTTTGAGATGGTTTCGAGAAAAAAAAAAGTATCTTTGATATCTGATCGTGCAATGGGGATTGTTTTCCAAAACCGTATACGGTATTTCCTTATTTTTCGATTTTCAATTTTGATGAAGTAAGGCAAAGATTATTTAATATTACCAATATGGTTACTATCATACTATGACATTGATTATTGACAAGAGTTGGAATGCAGCTATGCCAAATTAATAATAATTTTGATACTTGCATTAACGTAACTTATATTTAGGTGATCTATATCTAATTATTAGTCTATGACATTAACTCTAATAATTTAGTTTTTCAAAAATTAATTATAAATTCTAATGATATTATTATTATCATGGAGAACTATTATTATTATCAATGAAAGCATTATTACTCACAAAATCAATCACTATTGAAGTACTTTTTCCATTTGTTTTTGTTTTTTTTTGTTTGTGGGGCTAAAGTACTTTTTTAATTCCGAAAAGCGAAAAGTTCCTCTTTAAATAATGGTCCAAAATCTCCAAACTCCTCACAATCTTCAAACTAGTGACTCTCCGTACCAACACCTTCTTCGTCTTTTTCCCTGTTTTATCATTTCATCTCTCTCTCTCTCTCTCTCTCTCAATGGGGTTCAAAATCTCGCCGGCCTCCCCCGCCGGAAAATGGATCGGCTTCGTCACCGCCGTCTGGGTGCAAGCAATTTCTGGAAACAATTACACTTTTTCTAATTATTCCGACGCCCTAAAATCCCTCATGGGGCTCACTCAACTCCAGCTCAACAGCCTCTCCGTCGCTAAAGACGTCGGAAAAGCTTTTGGCCTCCTCGCCGGACTCGCCTCCGACCGTCTCTCCACCCCCGTCATGCTCCTCATTGGTTCGATTGAAGGTTTCATCGGCTATGGCGTTCAGTGGCTCGTCGTTAGCCGCCGAATCCAACCTCTCTCTTACTGGGTGGTAAGTGTATAATTAATCTCTCCTTTAATCAATTGAGTATTCTAACACTATGATTTTACAACATTCCCTAATTTGTAGCTGAAAATAGTACTCACTCTATAAATATCTGTTGTAGATGTGTATTTTTCTGTGTATGGGAGGAAACAGCACGACGTGGATGAACACGGCGATTCTGGTAACTTGCATTCGTAATTTCCGGAAAAATCGGGGACCAGTTTCGGGAATTCTGAAAGGTTACGTTGGATTAAGCACAGCTATTTTCACCGACATCTGCTCGGCGTTGTTCGCAGATGACCCGGCGAAATTTCTGATGATGCTTGCAATTGTTCCTTTCGTCGTTTGCCTCGCCGCCATTGTTTTCCTCCGCGAGATCCCGCCGTCTTCCACCACCGCCGAGGAAAGCGACGAGACTAAATACTTCGGCATAATCAACGTTCTGGCAGTAATTATCGCTCTCTACTTGTTGGCATTCGACGTGACAGGGACTCACGGCGGCCTATTTTCCCAAATTTTCGCCGCGATACTGTTGGTTTTACTAGCATCCCCTATGTCAATTCCGATTTATTTAGCGGCAAAGAATTTCATCCGTTCGGGCGCGAAAACAGAAGACGTTGAGCAACACGTGACAGAGCCATTGCTGGCTGCGGAGGCGGAGAAGAAGGTGGAAACGACGTCGTTGACAGAGGTGGCGGCGGAGAAGGGGAGGCCGGTGCTGGGTGAAGAGCACACGATATTTGAGGCGTTGAGCACCGTGGATTTCTGGATCTTGTTCGGGTCGTTTTTGTGTGGAGTTGGAACGGGTCTTGCTGTGATGAATAATCTGGGTCAAATGGGTTTGGCCCTCGGGTATGCGGATGTATCCATGTTCGTTTCGTTGACCAGCATATGGGGATTTTTCGGGCGGATCTTTTCCGGGTCGATCTCAGAATACTTTATCAAGTAAGTCAAATTACTTCTTAAATATATATTTTTCTGAATTTTTCTTTTATGCTGCTTAGTTATTAAGTTTTGACCCTTTTGGGTGTGTATGCTTTGGAGTCGGTAGAATATGCTTTAGCCTTTACGACGACGCATGTTTCATGGTTTACTTTTTAAACTTGCCTTTTCTTCGTTTTTGATCTTTCAAAAGCGTGCACTGTGCAGGAAGAATTCATACATAAATTGACCTTTTTTTTTTAATAATTCTGCATAAATTGACTTTAAGCCTACTGCCTACCGGCAAATATAGGATATGAAATTTTATGAGAAAAAAAATTATAGTTAGGGATAGTTACAAAAAGTACCATTGAAGGTTTGGCCTAATCACAAAAAAGCCCAACTAACTTTTACAATATGTACCGTTAGGTTTGATTGAGTGTTAAAATTAAGGGGTAAACTGTATATTTTATAAGCATGAGGAGGAATTTGAAATGTTTTTTTCCTTATAAATAGGGTAAATGCTAAACAAAATAAAACCTAGTGGGTATTTTTTTGTAATTTTAATAGTTATATGGGATTTTTTGTAATTAGATCAAACCTCAAGGGTACTACCCTTTTTTATATGATAGAAGCAAAATTTTATTTGGTCGTCAAATTAATTAATTGATCTAATTTGGTATCTGTGGTAATTTCAAGGCAAATTTACCTAACCAGATTTTTTTTTTCTCTTGCATTTGCATTACATAATCAATGCAACGTTATTTAATCAAAACGTTTTTAATGCAATGCTTGAAAGTTTTATTGTTTTGCTATTAATCAACCTTTTTTGGCTTAAAAGGAAATGACAGAGGTAACAGAGGGATTATAAAGATTTTCTTTAAGTATGCAAATATACAAGATATAAATTAAAATATGTAGTATATTTTTTTAGATTTATGCGATGCGTTACTGGGAGGGAGAGTTGTCAAATTAGACTTTTGTAGGTTTAAAGTACCGTCCAATGAAATAAGATTGGGAGCGAAGTTTCCTTGTTTTCATTTCCTCATATTGGCTTTTCATGGCATCTAAAAGCCACAACTAATTGGTTAAATAGCAAACCTTTTAAATTCCTAAATCAATACATTTTTAATTCTTTATCAAAGTATCTATCTCTTTAAACTGTGGACCTGTGGTAGTTTAAATATTTATCATGGACCACTCTTGTGTATGTATAGTTCTTGTTAGATGTTACTACTCTACTTCAAGGCATTAAGACAGTCTTTTCACATCTTGCGCCCACCCTATCAGTATATGCACTTTTTAGAAAAGTGTTTTGTATGGAAATACATTTTTATTTTAATGCTCATCCAACATAGTGTAATAAATTAAATTCAAAAGTCATAACTCACTTAAAAATAGGGAATAATTAGTTGGAGGACTCATATCAGTTTGAATCTACTATTTCTTGTGTTGTTTCATCAATTGTCTCAATACAACAGTTGAATGCCACGCGTGGAATTCCACATGTTTCAGTTCACACGATAAATCAGAACACCTAATGAAACACCATCGAAAACAGAAATTCTAGTATGCATTTCAGCAACTATAATTGTTTTTTTGCTAACTGTTATTTTCCTTAAATTATAGGAGGGCTGGAACACCAAGGCCAATTTGGAATGCAGCTTCACAAATCCTAATGGCAGTGGGATACATCCTGATGGCCATGGCAATGCCAGGTTCACTATACGTGGGCTCTATAGTCGTCGGGATTTGCTACGGTGTCCGTCTCGCGGTGACAGTTCCTACTGCCTCGGAACTCTTCGGTCTCAAATATTACGGACTCATTTACAACATTCTTATTCTCAATCTTCCGCTCGGCTCCTTCCTGTTCTCGGGTTTGCTGGCAGGCTTCTTGTATGACGCACAGGCTACAAAGACGGCTTCGGGCGGCAACACGTGTATTGGGGCCCACTGTTACAGGCTTGTGTTCGTGGTTATGGCGATTGCGTGCTTTATTGGGTTTGGTCTTGATGTTTTGCTTTCTATTAGGACGAAAAGTATATATGCGAAGATCTATGCTAGCAGAAAACAAAGGAAATCTTCAATGTCTAATGGCAACTGAGAAGGGACTGATGAGAAATTTTGCTCGAGTGATGTCCTGTAATCAGTTGTATATTTCTTTTTTCCCCTAGCATTCTTTCGTTTTTATTTTCCTCGAAATTGTGATATTAGAATATTGCTAATCACTTTTCACCTAAGAAATGTATTGATTTCATTGAGTTGGGCTAATTTGTGATTGCTGGATTACCAATTTAAGCATAGTAAACCTATGGTCTGGCTTGCTGGTTGGGCCAATTTTAATTTGTAAAATATCATTATCTTGTTCGTCTCTATAGATTGATTATTATTGCTATTTTTTTGGAGATAGATTATTACTAATTGAGACTATAAGGAATTGCAGTTAATGTCAAATTAGTTTTAGAGATAAGGACACAATTACCCAATATTCCAGGAAAAAAGACATCTTTACGCTCCCGAGCTTTTTAAAGGTGTATTTTTTCAGGACATTTTTACGCTCCCGTATTTTTTCGGACTTTTTAACGCTTCCGCCATTTTTTGCGAACTTTTTGACGTTGTTCAAGTTATTTCTAACATGTTTCAAACATATTTCAGCTAACAAAATTTCAGTGAAATACAATTTTTGCCACCATTAAAAAACCAATTTTATACTCGAAATATTATAAAATTCAAGACATATAAACATAAACAACAAATATTAAAACAAACAAATTAAAAATAATATAGAAACAACACATGAATATAAAAACACAATTCATTTATTGATCTAATGAATTGAAAACATAAAAAACATGCAAACAATCAAGAAATAATATAACAACATTGAGAACAATATAGAAACACAACCCAAAAATATACAGAAAACAACACATGAACAAGAACTTACAAATAGGTAAAGGTTCCATTGAAACATCAAAGATAACATGGAAACAACAAAGAAACATCATAACAACAACCGAGAAACAATAGAAACAATATAGAAAACATCACATTAACAAAAAAGAGCATAAAAAAATAGGTAAAAATTGCATTGAAACATTGAAACAACGCAGAAATAATCAATAAACAATATAAACAACATAGAAACCAATACGAAACAACAAAAATAACATATAATACAACACAAGAAAAAAAATCAAAAAAGTGTATAAATGTCCGAGAAAAAGGTAAAAGTGTAATATCAAACAAATCCAGGAGTGTAATGTAATGTCTTTTTTCGGAAAGTTTAGTAATGACAATGAGGTGAGGCGTGTACTTGAAGACCCCATGATCACCCTCTCTATCCCATCGGGTGGAGCAGGGCAGCACATCACCGGTCGCGGGGCGGGATGGAAAAAATGGGTCGCCTCATGTAGAATAAAAAAGTATTGTCATATCATAAAATGCACAATAATTCAAATAAAAATAAAAATAAAGGAATAAAGAACAAGAAAAATAATTTATTATAAACTTGTAATATATTTATAAGTCGATTTATAAGTTTTTCATCTTATATTTTGTTTGGTTAATGCATATTATATGTAAAAATGTCATTATAAATCTATATATGTTAGATATAATATTAAGTACATAAAAATTATATTACTATATATATAACATATATTAAAAATATAAACAAAAATTTTAGGCTGGGCGACCCAAATACCCGGGTCAGGACAGGTTGGAGCACAATGGCTAAGGAAAGTTGGTATTTTAGGGAATTTCTTTTAATTTTAGCAAATAGAAACTAATGGGCCGAAGAATTCGATTTTGAAGTGAAAAGCTAATAGATTTAAGTAAGTGTTATAAAGTAGCGGCCCATGGTTTTGGATATAGGCCACCAATTTCAATATACAGAGAAAAGAAGTAGGATTATGGACACAATTGCCCAATATTCTGCAAAAAAAGATATATTTAACATTCCCGGACTTTTTTCTGATTTTTTTACGCTCTCGCCTCTTTTTCAGACATTTTTACGCTCCCACCAATTTTTTTTGGATTTTTTGACGTTGTTATTTCATAATTGTTTCAAACATGTTTCGTCTAGTAAATTTTTAGTGAAATAACAATTACTCTCCCATTAAATAATTATTTTTATACTAGAAATCTTAACAATTAAGAAATATATATACACATAAAATAACACATGTTGAAAAAAAATACATAGAAACAACACACGAATAGAAAAATACAACTCAATTTTTGTTTCAATACATTGAAAACGTCGAAAACATGGAAACAACTAAGAAACAACAAAATAGAAATTACTCAAAAATAACAGAAACAATATAGAAAATATTACATGAACAAAAATAGCTTAAAAATAGGTAAAAACTGCATTGAAACATCGAAAACTACATGCAAACAACAAGGAAACATCAAAACAGCACTAAAAACAGTATAGAAACAACACAGAAAAAACATAAACAATATAGAAAATACCACATCAATAAAAAGAAGCTTAAAAAAAGGTAAAAATTGTATTGAGATATTGAGCACTACAAAGAAACATTAGAACACCATTAAAAACATTATAGAAAACAACCAAGAAGCAACATAAAAAATGTACAAAACAACACATGAACAAAAAAGAACATAAAAAAATATGTAAATATAATATTGTATTGAAACATCAAAACGTAGTTCTCAGATTTCTTTTTTATGGAAGCTAACAGTAATCACTTTCATCTGGGTAATTTGGTCATGTCGCAATCGGGCTATTTTTGACGATATCAAATTCAGCGTTTTAGCCATTCGATCTCAGGTTTTAGCTTTGGTTGGAGAAGCACGACATGCATCTACGGGCTTCATGCAGAATTCATGTTCGGATTTATTAATATTGCGGAACTTGGGCATTCGAGGAAGGGTTCAGGCCATTAAACCTATGGTCTTTGTTCGTTGGATCATGCCACCTTTTGGTTGGATTAAAATTAATACGGATGGGAGTGCTATGGGTGCCCCGGGCAATTCGGCTTGCGGTGGCATTTTTCGGGACTGTAAAGGGCTTGTGTTGGGTTGCTTCACTATGCACATAGGAGTGGGTTTTGCTTTTCTTGCTGGATTATTTAGTGCTATCTTAGCGTGCGAAATTGCTCTGGATAAGGGTTGGGATTTTGTTTGGTTGGAATCGATTCTACTTATGTGATATCCATTTTTTCTACATTCTCCACGAGAGTTCCTTGGTTTTTTAAGGGTAGATTAGTTCAGTTGTTTCATCGGCTTTGTCATATACAATTTCGGGCCTCTCATGTTTTTCGTGAAGCAAATAATGCGGCGGATGTTTTGTCTAAGCAAGCTTATCATTCCGGTAACACTTGGTGGGATTCTACACCTGATTTTCTTCGTGATGCAGTTGCACGGGATTGCACTTTATTATATCACATTCGATTATAGGGTGCAGCTCATGGGCATTTCTTGGCGGACTTGCGGAGTTTCTAGTGATAGTATTGAGTTTCATAATCATTTGGGGCTTTTAAGCTATGTAATCAGTTTTGTTATTTTTTGTGGACTTTTAGGGGTACTCTTTTTCCTCCTAAGGGTTTTCTCACAAGGGTGAGTTTTACCTTGGGAGGTTTTAACGAGGCCCCACTTTCGGCTAGTTGATCGGCCTTATGATCGGCATTCTCTATTTTCTTTTATATTATTTTGGCTTCGTGCCTTTACTTAAAAAAAAAAACATCAAAACAATATTGAAACAACATAGAAATAAATATAAACAATGGAAATAACATATAAAACAATATAGGAAAAAAATAAAATCGAAAATATAAAGATGTCAAAAAAAATATGCAGGAGCTTAAAAAAGTAAAGTGAAACACTGAGAGCGTACAAAAGTCAGCTGAACGTAAAGTGTGTCTTTTACCCCCAAAAGATGATATTTTTGGTAACTTCTCAAAGAAGTACATGTTCATTTAGCTACAATTTTTTTTTTTTGATAACTCAGCTTCCAAGCTTACGCCTGACTATGCATGAGGACAACAGCTCCGGCTCCTCATTGCTGAGGCCAAGGTAAACCGCGGGATGTGCACGCACTGGCCAGTGTTACGACGAGTGGTGGCGACGTCAACTAGATCCTCCCAGGTAAAGAGAACAATTAGTTCGACCCCCCAATCTACTAATAAGTATCTCTCCCCGAATCGAACCCACACGAATGCTATTCAGTATGAGTTCCCACCAAATCTTCACCAGCTCGCATATGCCCCGGGGAGCAATTTGATGGAGTAGGAATTTGAACCCCTGACCTCCACCCCACAATTCTTGTGTGGTGGCGGGCTAAGCCACCTGGTTACAATTTTGTTATTTTGGAAGATGGTTAATACATGGAGGATGGTTCAAAGCAAATCGACCATAATTAAATATTTCCAAAGTACTTTTAAGATTTTTCACTTTAATAATTTCACATGATCGGTATAAGCAAGTAGGAAATTAAACAATGAAGTCAACATTAAGAGTACTTCAACTACTCATATGGTCTAGTACAGTTGTATATTATAATTATAATAACTTAAATGTATAGTTTGATACAAGAGTAAATTTTTATTTTTGTAGAATTTATTTATTTAGCTTTGGAGCTCCGTGAAATCGGATCTCCAAAGATACATAAATAAATTCTAAAAAATAAAAACAAATTTAAAAATTAAAAAGTCCAAGAAAGAGATGAACCCTTAAAAGTAAACCAAACAAACCCAAAAACAAATATAAACCCTAAAAGAAAAAATTCTAAAAAACATGTGGAAGAGCTCTGTCTCGCGAACTTTAAATTTGTGAGACGGTCTCACATAAATGTTGCTTTGATATAATCATAGATTTTGCAATGGTATTTGTGAGAATATATGACTAATTAATAGTTTTTTTTTTAATTTGTCTGCGAACACATTAATCAATTCCAACCAACATAACTTCACATCAAAGAAATTGATGTTTTACTACCATGTGAGATTGTGTTAACTCTGCAAATTTAAAATATATAATTAATTTGTATCCAAGTCCCAAATTTAATCACAATGTAAAGTCGTCCCAATATCCCGAGAAGCTGAGCCCTCGCACAAATCTATAAAAATATGTATTCAACGCAATAACCACAATACCATATAAATTATTAATCCAGAAAAGGACAAGAGAATACAACCATGTATAACATGGAACATGAATAATCTAATAATCGTTTCATTTTTGGCAACAAACACGCCGTATTACCTGCATTAGAGAGACAGGTTAGTCGCTCCCCCCCCCCCCTCGTTATCTTAATTTATTTAGCCAAGAAAAATAACTTTGTTAGATCAATTCAATGATCCCATAGCCAAGAAAAATAACTTTGTTAGATCAATTCAATGATCCCATTGTGAAACCAGGTGGTTTAGCCCACCTGGCCACCACAAGCAATTGTGGGGTGGAGGTCAGTGATTCAAATCCCTACTCCATCAAATTGCTCCCTGGGGCATATGCGAGGCCGTGCGTGCACATCCCGCGGTTTACCTTGGCGGCAGCAATGAGGAGCCGAAGCTGTTGTTATCAGGCATAAGCCTGGAACCTGAGTTATCAAAAAAAAAAATAAAAATATCCCATTATTGTGAATGATATCTTGTAGGGGAATAAAAAAACCTTCTATAGCAAACTTTAGGATAACGATTGTTTGACCTTTCATTTCGTTTTTTTTTCCACTTTTGAGGAGAATAATACTAAAAAATTATTTCATTTTATAAAATAATTTTTTAGAATGTAACTGAATATAAGATGAAAATGTGATGCTGATAAATGATGTGATAGTTTTTGTAGTGTAGTATAGTGATTAAAAATGATTGATGATTGAAAAATAAGAGAGAGTAAATAGTGTACTTTTAATATGATTGTATAATGATAGTAGTTGATTTGATTTTTTTGTTAAAATAATAAATATATGTGATTGATGATGGAAAAAAATGAGAAAGTGAATAATTAATTATTTGATTATTTTCACAAAAAATCACAAGTCTATTGAAAATTTTGTCCAAAAAATGAAAGGAGAAAAATATTCTCACAAGCAAGCACCAGCCGTCTTATTTTTTTCTATTCTTCCCTCATCTTCCCAGTTCCCCCATAGGAAGATGGGGGAAGCAACATTGTTTTTCTTGTTTTTTTTCAGTTAGTTGTTTGTTTCTCTTTCTTTACGGAAGTTTCCGAGTCTCATTCACGGTAGTCTTTGTCCCTTAATAACTGGAGTTTTTTCTACTTAATAAATGGTGTTTTGTCCCACGTGGTGATTTTTCGTTCAGATAGTTATGTCGTGGAGCTTCTCAGTTTTATACTATGAAAATTTTGTGCATAAGATTCAGATGACCAATTACCGAAAGATTAGTAACAGATACAGGTTCGTGATTTATCCAACGCTTGTACGATTTTCTGATTCTATTAAATCAATTAGAGATGTGTAGATTTAAAACATGTCCATGTTTTAGATTTATGTAGGTTTAAAATTTTATAGGCTTTATAAGTTTGATCTTTGTTATCAGTTGTAAAGTTGTTTTACTGATGAAATTATTTGTTCCTTAAAAAATATAACAATGATCACATTAGTCCAATTAGGTCTTTTGGTATTTCAGATTGTTTAATTTTATTTGTTTTTTTTAATGTTTTATATCATATAGGCCACGTGTATATGATTAATATTAGTTATAAAGTAAAAAATATAAACAACGTACTTACGTACTAACGTACACATATTATATAAACTATAATATGAAACACACCATACTAAAATAAAAGACGTAAGCTAATATTTTGGGGTCTTGATGAATTGCTAATGTTGATTGCAAATTCTAACTACGACAAGTTTCTCTATTCGAATTGCAACTTTTCTTGCATTAGAGTCTCATGTATACATTATTGATAGTCAATGCAACAAAATACAAGATGCAATAGAATTTGTAATATTGCTTGAAAAAATAGAATTTGTTATATTAAATATTCTAATTATTATGAAATCCAGTTTTTACTTTCTTAGGAACTTCTTAATTCTGATATGTTTTATACACAAAATTTGCGAGAGAACTTTATGTAAATGTCGACTTGATTACTATTTTAACAAAAAGAGTATAATATATAATTGGAGGTTATGTATTGTCAGGTACCATTTAAGTCGAAGCATAAAATAAGCATTACTTTTTGTTCAACGAAAATAGCTAGCTATATGCAAAATGTAGTAGTATAACATTTCCTTATTCTAAAATTAAAACAATTTTAAAAAAAAAATACCAGCATATATAATCCAGTAACATAATATAATGTAGTATTACTTGATGTTAAAGCAACGATTATGCTCAAAATTAACTGAAACTTGACTCAAAATCAGATGTAGTAGACAGAGAGTCAGATCAATTTTTGTTGCACAAGATAACATTTGTGAGTTGTGACAACAATTTAAGAAAAATGTTATTTTTTATGTAATTATGTTGCTTTCATTAGTGAGGAAAAATGTTTATTTTTTTACATCTTGAATTTTGTAATTATGTAATGCTTTCATTAGTAAATTTTCTTAATTTGAATTTTTTTTTCTTGTTTCCCTTTTAGCTTTTCAAATGACTACACTTAATTGGAAAATAATATTTACATCTTGACTAAAAGAAATAAAAAAAGAGCATATTTATTTTGACTAATTTATTGTATGTTCCTTTAATTGAAACTAAAAAATTATAGTAATAATTGAATGGAAATTAAATATAATTTGAATAAGTTCCTATATAAATACACCTAATTTGAAATTTTAGGAATATAACTAAATTCCTCCTAAACTTAACAAATTTAGCTAGCTCCAAGCATTTAAGGTGAGCGTGACATCCAGCCGTAACTAAATGCTCGTTAGTATTTAAAATGGAAATCTGATCGTTGGATTAACACTGGACAACATATACCGTCCGATGAATATTAAATGCTTCCACCAGCTTTCTTCCCTCTCTTCTTCCCCTCTATCTCTCTCACACACAACACGCAGTGAAACGCTTCAGCCACCTTCACCACCACGGCACCATCTTCACCACCACCGTTCTAAAAAAAACCACCTCCGAAATTACGAAAACACCCCCATACTTGACACAGAAGATGAAGCGGGCCCTGTTTTTGCTTGATCGAAATACAATCTTTTTGTTCTTCTTTTCTTGTTTGAGTGTTAAGGTTTTCAGCTTGGGATCAATGTCATCCATCGCCATTTCTTACGGAGAAAAGGGCTCAGTTTTCTGCGGTTTAAAATCCGACGGCTCACATTTAGCTAATTGCTACGGTTCGAACCATGCTATAATTCATGCAACCCCAAATCATTCGCCTTTTATTGGTTTAACAGCTGGTAGTGGTTTTGTTTGTGGGCTTTTAGTGGATTCAAATCAGCCCTTTTGCTGGGGGAGTACTGAGTTTATCCCAATGGGCGTACCTCTCAGAACATCTAAAAATTCAGAGTATTTAGAAATTAGTGCTGGAGATAACCATTTGTGTGGATTGAGAAAACCCTTGTTTGGAAAATTGAGAAACACGACTTTAGTTGATTGTTGGGGTTATAACATGACAAAAATTTACAATTTTGACGGTCAGATCCATTCTATTTCCGCAGGTTCTGTATTTAGTTGTGGTTTGTTTGCTCAGAATAGGAGTGTTTTCTGCTGGGGAGATGAGACTGCAAGTAATGTGATTGATTTAACTCCTAAAGAGTTGAAATTTAGAAAAATTGCTGCTGGGGGTTTTCATGTTTGTGGGATTTTAGAAGGGGTGTTTTCTAGAGTCATTTGTTGGGGTCGGAGTTTGGATCTTGAACAAGAGATTTCATTTGGGCAGCTTAATGTCGATTTAGCCCCTATGGATTCAATGCTTTCTGTTGTTGGTGGCAAATTTCATGCCTGTGGGATTAGAAGTTATGACAGAGGAGTGATATGTTGGGGTTATCGTGTCGAAAAAAGCACACCTCCACCTAGTGGTGTTAAACTTTATGAGATTGCAGCTGGGGATTACTTTTCTTGTGGTGTTTTAGTCGAGAAATCGCTTTCGCCTGTTTGTTGGGGCGTTAACTTTCCTTCGGCTCTGCCATTGCCCGTCTCACCGGGGCTATGCAGGACGACGCCGTGTTCGAATGGTTCATACGAGTTTAACAATGCTAGTGCACCTTGCAGGTCTCCTGGCTCTCACATTTGCTTGCCTTGTAGCAAAGGTTGTCCTAATGGAATGTATCAGATTGCTGATTGCAATTCGACATCGGATAGGCGATGTGGATATAAGTGTTCGAGTTGCACCTCTGATGATTGTGTCTCTCTTTGTTCTTCTAACCGCGAAAAGTTTTGGTCATTGCAATTGCCCATTGTTGTTGCAGAGGTTTGTTTTGCTATGTTTTTCATAAGTGCTGTGTTGTTGACTACTGTTATTTATGTTAGATACAAGTTGAGAAACTGTAGGTGCTTTATTAAGTCCAAAAGAAGTAGTGGAAATGGTTCTTTCCATAAAGGGGTTTTGAAAACTCAGCCTGATCAGTTTGATGAGCTTAAGATTAGGAGGGCTCAAATGTTCACTTATCAAGAACTTGAGACAGCCACTAATGGGTTTAAGGAAGAATCATTAGTGGGAAAGGGTAGTTTTTCATGTGTATTTAAAGGGGTTTTGAAGGATGGCACCATTGTGGCAGTTAAAAGGGCTATTGTGTCTCCTGATTTGAAAAAGAAATCAAAGGAGTTTCACACAGAGCTTGATTTACTTTCTAGATTAAACCATGCCCATTTGCTCGATTTGCTCGGTTATTGTGAAGAAAACGGCGAGCATCTTCTTGTTTACGAGTTCATGGCTAATGGTTCTTTGCATCAACACCTCCACGGTAAGAACAAAGAACTAAAAGAGCAATTAGATTGGGTTAAAAGGGTCACCATCGCAGTCCAAGCGGCTCGTGGGATCGAATATCTACACGGTTACGCCTGCCCACCTGTAATTCACCGTGACATAAAGTCTTCAAACATTCTCATAGACGAAGAACACAATGCGCGTGTTGCTGATTTCGCCTATCGTTGCTTGGACCGGCCAATAGTAGCACCGCTTTAGCCGAACTCCCAGCCGGAACACTTGGCTATCTCGACCCTGAGTACTATAGACTTCATTACCTCACGACCAAATCCGACGTTTATAGCTTTGGCGTTCTGCTATTGGAAATTCTTAGTGGTAGAAAAGCTATCGATATGCAGTACGAAGAAGGAAATATCGTAGAATGGGCCGTCCCGTTGATAAAAGCCGGTGATATCGAAGCGCTGTTGGATCCGGTGTTGAAACAACCATCGGATCTTGATGCGCTTAAACGCATTGCGAATGTAGCTTGTAAATGTGTGAGAATGAGAGGAAAGGAGCGGCCGTCAATGGATAGAGTGACCACGGCTCTCGAGCGTGCGCTCGCGATGTTAATAGGTGGCCCGTGTAACGAGCAACCTATCTTGCCGACCGAGGTGGTTTTAGGAAGTAGTAGAATGCATAAGAAGTCTTCTCAAAGGTCTTCTCAAAGATCAGAAAACGAGGATCAAAGGATTGAGTTCAGAGCTCCGTCGTGGATTACATTTCCTAGCGTCGCGTCGTCTCAGAGGAGAAAATCATCTTTTTGCGAGTCGGATGTTGACGCGAAGAACGTGGAAACGAGGAATGTGGGTGGAGATGGATTGAGAAGTCTAGTTGAAGAGATAGGGCCGGCTTCTCCTCAACAACATTTGTACTTGCAGCACAATTTTTAACAGCATGAAGTGATGGAAAATGCAGTTTTAGTGGTGGTTCAATCTAATTGTTGAGAGAATTGTATAAACGCAGCATGTTAATTTTGTGATCGATAATGCCATTCATGTAATTAGCTCTGTGACTAATATTATGCAAGTATATAGTAAGATGTCATTCTTTCATTGAAGCTTTGCTTTTTTCAGATACTTATATGATACTAACAATGCACGTGCAAGGTAAAGTTTAATTTCTTACTATATTGATTTATATTTTACTATATTTCTTCATTTTTGCATTTGTAGTAGACACAAAAATATAATTGATTTATAATATGTCTGAAGCAATTAATGTAATAGGGAAAATAATTTATATGGTCATGCAACTTAGACTATTTTAAAATTTAGTCATCTAAGTAGTCGCCTATAAATTTTAGTCCAACATTTTTTAAAGTTTGGACAGTTAGTCCTACTTCGACCAAAATTGTGTAATTTGATCGAAAATTACTGACTATGACTGATCAAGAGCAAACATGTTAAAAAAACAATTGGGGACTTTGGCAGGGATGGATCCATATTTTTTTTTTGAAGGGGGCACAAAATAAATAAATATAAGGGATAATTACACAAAAAAATACTGAGGTTCGGGCTACTTACAAAAAAATCCAGATGTTTTTGAAAATTGTAAAAAACCTCTTAAGATTTTATTTATTTTACATTTTCCCTTTTCATAAGCCAAAAATATTTCTGAAAAACCCTTAACTTTTATAAAATATTATAGTTACCCCCTTAAATTAAAATCAAACCTCAAGTAATTTTTTTTTTATAATTTTCAAAAACTATGAATTTTGTTTAAATAGCCTAAACCTTAGGGGGTTTTCTATGATTATCCCTAATATAATTATACGTGGATCCCAAAAAAATTGTTCAGTAATTTAGCAATTACATGGAGAGAACATTAAAGGGGTCGAACTTTCTTTTCATTCCTAATTAATATACAATTTATAAAATAAATAATTAATAGTGTTAGAAACAAAAAAAAGTTGTGGGGGCATGTGCCCCCACAAGTATTAATGTGTGTCCGCCTCTGGACTTTGGTGATTTGGCGCAAAAATTGCCACAAAATCAACTAAATTTTCAAATTTTATGATTAAATTTTTCATGATTTGATATGTCAATTTTTACGTCAAATCACTTAATTTCCTAAAATTCCTTGTCACTTTAGCACCCATCGGTCAAATTTAACAATTACGGAAAATTACACAAATTTGGTCAAAATCGGACTAAATATCCAAGTTTTAGAAAGATATTTTACCAAAATTTAAATGTGATTACTTAGAGGACTAAATCTCCAAGTATTCCTAGTTACAATAGTGCAAAAACTATATATTTCCCTTAGTATAATATGACATCTCATTAATTGTATAAGATAGAAATTCATCAATAAGATAGAAATAATACCAAGACACGTCAAAAATTGGAAGAAAGAAATAACGATTTACTAAGTATTGAATGACGTGAATAATGGAATAAAATACTCAATGAACAAAATTGAAAACTAATAAATAAAAAATTTTCAAAAATATTCTCCATATCAATAGGAATATTGTGAAGCAATCACTTTTCAAATGTGACATGAATTACAAATATTATTTGCAATTATATTGGTATATTTTGCACCGACAGATGTGAGAATTCATTGGGATACATACTTTGAGACGATGTCTAGAGATTTTAGAAGAGAATCAATTACCTCATTTGAACTACGAATTGCTAAAACTTTAAAAAGTATAGACTCTTTTTTGAAGAGCATGGGAAAAAGTATTAGTTCATACAATCTTTCAAATATTTCTATTGATATGGATAACATTGACAATGATTTTCATAGAGAGATACAAGATGAAATGTCGGTTAAAATACCCAATGATATCTCTTTTCTTTCTTTATTTCCAACATTTACCTCATATCCCACACATAATGCTTTGGAAATTCTCGATGAAGATATTTTTTTGCCTCTTCACTGTTAGAACACATATCCCAAACTTAGAATATTTTCTAAATTTTGATTTGCTCAATAAGTCACAATTTATTAATTTGGAAGGTGGAGCGGTAAATTAATAACTGCTGGTATATATCATTCAAGTTGAATTAAAAAATTCTCCATATTGCTTCTTGAGTGGATACCCACCGAGCATCTTGAAATTATTTAATTTTATCAACCAAATTTTCATCATTATTGTTGGTGATATGATTTGCCACTCTGTCATGTCCCTTATAGATATATTTGTACAAATATTTCACTATTGTCACTCCAGAACATACCTCGACATTGATATGACAATTATATCTTGATAAAAAATATGAACTGTAAGGTACCACCCACTAATTGTCCAATTGTGCACTGCGAACTTGAACCGTCAATCCATTTTTTCTACTTCTATAGACTGCATATTTGTCTTTATCTTGTATTGTATTATCACAAAACGAACGTGGATTGTGATATTTGCACGTTTCATCCACCAAACAATAATTATTCTTATTCTTGTCTCCACATGGTCCATGCATCATATGTCTTACAACTAAGTCAAAGAGGTAGGATACTTTTGTTGATCAATGAGTTCAACACAAATGAATCTATCAAATTAATCTAGAATACTCAGATTACAAAATTATCAACATATGAGCATGTGACAATCCCCTTTTCTAAAATTCAATCACGTGAACATGAGAAGTTGTGTCTCCAAATATTTTTTACTTAAATAACTTTCATATATTGTAATTTTGCTCGAAATACTCTTAAGGTCAAGTCTGTCGATCTTGAGTTTGTTGCCCTTGATATAGTTTCTTTGTATCTCTTTCCACTCTGGATTGCAAGTAATTGTAGAAATAAATATGATTTTCCAAATCTTTGTACCAATGCCAATGCATCAATCTCTCTTTTCATGACGCATATCTCTTGGACCTCCAATAAATGATGCAGGAAGAACAATTCTTCTACCAACTTCACTTCCTCTAATCTCTCTTTTCATGACACTATCCATAATCCATTGGTATAATTCTATTATCATGTTCGATTGATTTTGCCTATAGTAATCCAATCTTGTTGTCTCTATTTTATGTACATGTCGTCAACATATTGTTGCAATAGCCTTCATGCAAGGATAAGTGTAGATTCTCTCGGGTTTCTAATTTGTAGTCTATAACGACTATATTCTCTACATGAGATTTTTCTATTATTTTCCTTCTCAATAATTGTAATGCAGAAAGTAAAATAAAGGTTTATAAATATTAAAATTTTAAAAAACATATAACGAAAAAAATATTATTTTAGAACTATATATACATATATTAACTCCAAAAATGTTTATGTGATTAAAATAAACACTAATTTAAAACATATATACCTTCAAGTTCTTGAGTAAGAATATCATTCGGAGAAGAAAATCTTGATCTTGAAGAAATATTATCAACAATTGAACTTTCACCCAAAACATAATTTATAAATAAAATGTAAATGCAAAAAAGAAAAGAAAAGTAAATAGCCTTTATGATTTGAACAAAAAGATCATGAATTTGAGTCCGTCTATATATGTGTATTAATTTGGTTTTAGTAAATAAAAATTTAACTTCATTCAAAAGTATTGTATTTATTTAATTAATCTTTGGTGATTAAATTTATTATTCTTTTAATCTTGATATACCTCATGTGTCATTTAATAAATAAAGCACTCTCTTTTCAGTTGTTAACGAGTTTGTTAAGTTGTGTAGACTTATTGAAAATGAAAAGGAATATACTATCAAGTCTATTCGAAGTGATCGAGGTGGTGAATTTGATGGAGAATTTAGAGTCTTTTGTGAAACCAAAGGATATGCTCATAATTTTTTGGCTCCAAGAACACCTCAACAAAATGGAGTACCCGAAATGAATAATCGAACACTTCAATAAAAGAGTCGGTCTATGGTCAATGAATTTTTACTTCCAAAATATTTTTGGGTCGAAGCCGTAAGTACCGCATGCTATATTATTAATCATGTTTATCTTCAATCTAAATTGAATAAAACACCGTATGAGCTTTGGAAAGGAAGAACTCCAAATATTAGTTACTTCAAAATATTTAGATGTAAGTGTTTTATTTTGAATACTAAGGATCAATTGGACAAACTTGATCCTAAGGCCGATGAAGAATATTTATGGGGTACTCTATCAAGAGCAAAGCATATCGGGTTTACAATAAGACTAGTATGGTTGTTGAAGAATCTATCCATATCAAATTTAATAAAGCCTCGGGTGTTGAAAGAATACCCAATGATGATAGTGATGAAGATGATGTTATTGAACCAATTGTTCAAGATGATGCTCAAAATGATCAACCTTCTACTTCAAATGATCAACCTTCAACCTCACATGTTCCTCAAGAAGACAAAGGTGATGATTCGGATCTTCCCGTGGCATTGAAATTTAAGGGAGATCATCCAAAATATCTCATTATTGGTGATCCCCTTGATAAAGTGATAACTAGAAGAAAAGTTGCCGAGAAAGCTCTTATATCTCAAAAAGAGCCTAAAAATGCTAAGGAAGCCATTGAAGATGAGGATTGGTTTTTAGAAATGCAAGAGGAGTCGAATCAATTTGAAAAAAATGATGTTTGGGAATTGGTACCTTATCCTCCATCACAAACAATTATTGGTACAAAATGGGTATTTCGGAACAAACTCGATGACCAAGACAATATTGTTCGAAATAAAGCAAGGTTAGTAGCCCAAGGGTATTGTCAAGAAGAAGGTATTGATTATGATGAAACTTTTGCACTCGTAGCACGTTTAGAAGCTATTCGTATTTTACTTGCCTATTCTTGTTTTAACAATTTCAAGCTTTACCAAATGGATGTTAAATCCTCTTTTCTAAATGGTTTTATTCAGGAAGAAGTCTATGTAAAATAACATCCGGGGTTTGAAAATTTTTCTAGGCCAAATAATGTTTATAAACTTAAGAAAGCCTTGTATGGTTTAAAACAAGCACCCCGCGCATGGTATGATAGACTTAGCTCTTTTCTTTTACAAAATGGATTTACAAGAGGTAAAGTTGATACTACTCTCTTTGTTTTTGGAAAAGAGCAAGATTGCTTATTAGTGCAAATTTATGTTGATGATATTATATTTGGTGTTACTAATGAATCCTTGTGCAAGAAATTTTCTAAGTTAATGTAAGGTGAATTAGAGATGAGTATGATGGGGGAGCTAAATTTCTTCCTTGGACTTCAAATTAAGCAATGCCAAAAGGTATTTATATTTCACAATCAAAGTATACAAAATAACTTTTGAAGAAGTTCGGTATTGAAGAAGGAAGAACCGTCACTACTCCAATGGCAACCAATATCAAGTTAGACAAAGATGAAAAAGGCAAGTCGGTTGATGAATCCAAGTATCGAGGTATGATTGGTAGTTTACTTTATTTAACCGCAAGTAGATCGGATATTCTTCATGCCGTATGCCTATGTACTCGTTTTCAAAGCAATCTCAAAGAATCTCATATGAGTGCCGTTAAAAGGATTTTTCGATATTTGAAAGGCACTATCTCTTATGGTTTATTTTATCCAAAGAATGAAAAATTTCCTCTTAAAGGATATAATGATTCGGAATATGCGGAAAATATTGATGAACGCAAAAGTACTTCCGGATCATGTCAATTTTTAGGCGATTGCCTAGTGTCTTGGTTTTCAAAGAAACAAAATTGTGTTTCACTTTCAACGGCCGAAGCCGAATATATTTCCGCGACTTTTTGTTGTACTCAATTGCTTTGGATGAAACAAACCTTAGCGCGGACTATATATGTTATTTTTAAAATGTTCTTATTTTTTGTGATAACATGTCCGCTATAAATATTGCTAAAAACCCGGTTCATCATAACCGTACTAAACATATTAAGGTTCGTCATCATTTTCTAAGGGACTGTGTTTCCAAACGAAAATTTGAGATGTCTTTTGTTCCGTCTCAAGATCAACTCGCTGATATTTTTATAAAACCGCTATCCGCCGAGTCTTTTGCTTAAATACAAGCTCGGTTAGGCATAATGCATATTGAATGAGGTTTATGTTTGCAATTTGTACGTTTTTAAAACTTAGGGGCGAAAAATTAGATTTTTGGATCAAATTTTGGAAAATATAAGAACAGACTGCTCCAGTGACCAAATGGAGTGAGGTCGACCAGTCGACCTCATCTTCGACCGGTCGACCATGTCGATTTTTCGGATAAAATGCTTTCTGTTCTCATATTTAGCCATTTTGGCTTTTCTCCTTCATTTTTCGACCTCTTTGCAAAATTCATACACAAATCACTCAAAATAATTTATTTCTTGAAAATTCCATTATTTTGAGTTTATATTACTTGTATTTCATCATTCTTACCCAACTTCTCCGATTAATTGGTAAGTTTAATTCATTCTTTATCTCAATTGGGTTGAACCCTTGAGAAAGTGCTCATTTTTTATATTTTGATGGAATTCTTGTATATGTGTGTTGGGTATGATGATTGTTGATAGATGATATTTGTAGAATTGTATTTGGTGATGAAATTTTTGCTCGATTACAATTACAAAGGTTATATACATCTTTTGTTTTATTCGACACACGCCAAGTGTTCGACAAAATGTTTCAAAGAAAATTTCATCACTTACATGTCTCTCTCAATTTCAAAAGTCTTATAAGTTTATAGAGATCATGTTTTGTCAATCAAATGAGCTTTTACAAGTTATACTATCGACTTTTCCCTTAGCCTTTGGAATTTTAAGTTTCATGATCATAAGCTCGATAAATCGGTTCAATTGCGCACTTTGATATGATTATATGATATTTTTATCGTGCTAGCATTCTTTTTGATGATTCCAAAGGGGGAGAAACAGGAAATAAGCTCCTTATCTCAAAGAAACTAAAATAAGCTCGCGAAAAAAGCTATAAGTTGTGGCTCTTAAAAGCCAAAAGCTGTCAATCATACTTAGTCCATGGGATGTATTATGGACTTATATACATGTCTAATGATGTTTCTTTGACAGGGGGAGCTTCTAAGCTCATGATATTCAAGTTTCTATTGTAAAAGCTGAGCTTTTAGCTTTTGTTTGATTGCTTCTATATTTATCTTGTTGTGCATGTTGAAAGGGGGAGCTTTTGCAAAATATTTTTGAAAATCTTTACTCCCATCCTTGTGACTTTTATGCATGGAAAGTTGTTGCTTAAAACGGGTAGTTATTTTTGACCAAAAAATTTGTTTTGTTTTCAAAATCGACCTCTTAAACTTGTTTTGGTTTGTAATCATCAAAAAGGGGGAGTTTGTTAGATAAATATTTTTATCATGATTTTGATGATTTTGTTTAAATGTGTTTTTACACCAAAACAATGTTCTTAAATGTTGTCCAAATACTCCCAATCGATTTAAAATATTTTTACTAATTTTTCGGAGTATTTCTTGAAGTTTATTTTCGACAAAAATTGGACAACACTTATGTCTTGTGTTCGACCGGTCGCCCTATAAGGCAACCCGTGTCCAAGTTGATTTTTGAAACAAACGAGACGATCGAATTTTTGCCTAGGGTCGACCGGTGTCTGAAGATTGGCTCGAATTTTGCAAACTCTCTGTATTGTGTTTTGAAGGGACCTGACCGGTCCAAGGAGGGTTTGACCGGTCGGACCGCATGTCGACCGGTCGCCCTGTGTATTTTTGTGCGATATTTTTCAAACTGTTATTCCTATTCGACCGGTCGCCCTATGGTTTTGACAGCAAACTATCCGTTGAACCAGCAGACAACTTTTCCTCATTTTAGGGGGTTGATTTCTAACAGCTATAATCTTGATTTTAATTGTATTTTTTTTGTAGAAATCAATATCCAAGAAGGAGCCTATGTCTGGAAATCAATCCAAGACCTCTCCTATAAAAGGAAGCATTGAAGCAACAAGATATAACACAACAACACAAGCAAATACATATAAGCAAACACTTTGTTCTTCATTGTCAAAATTCTTGTTGTAATAGCCTAAGCTCTTGCACTTTCACATTTTGAGGTCTAGGCTTTTATTCTTGATTACACTTGCACTCAAAGGTTGTATACTTTATTATCAAGTTGTAATCTTGAATTTTGTTAATCATCCAAAACAAGATATCCTTGTTTTTGTTCTTGTGGTAAGAGCACACTTGGGTGATCTGAGGTGTTGAAGAGTGTGGTACTCTTCATAGGTGAAAGAAGATTGTGGTAATCTTCTTAGAGGTGTTGTAACAAGATTGTGGTAATCTTCAAAGGTGGTGGTGTAATAGTTGTGGTAACTATTAATAAATTGTTTTTCTTTTTCAAAATTCATCCCGGAGATACTGGGGTGATAGAGCACGCAGTCCCTAGGTGGGGTGAAGCTCTATAAATCATTGTGTGTTATTTATTTTCTGCATTTATATTCTTGCTATCATCTTTGTATTTGAAAAAGAGGGCAAAACTCGAAAAATCGGCATAATCTATTCACCCCCCCTCTAGATTATCGTAGCCACTTGGACTAACATGTTGTGTTTTCTAAAAATAAAAACCTATCAATTAATTGAATTTTTCTGTTCAAGTTGTACGTGGCTAATTTTTGACTTGACTCCAATTTGATCAATTTCATCAAGTTGTACAAATACCATAATTGTAGTATTCTAGAATTAAGAAACGGATTAATCATGATTTCTCATAATATGAATATATACTATGGGAATAAGTGTATTTTAATCTTTTCAGTTTCCAATACTAAACCTCATAAACTTCAACTGTAGGAGTGAACGAGAGTGTTTTCGCTTTTATTTGCAAGAAAAATAGACCAAGTATATCTAGAAAAATCATCGACTATAACAAAGATATAATATTTTCCATTTAAACTAGCCGTACCAATATCCCTATACAAATCAAGGTGAAGTAATTGTAGGGGTTTGGTTGTGAAAATTTCATTTTTGGGCTTAAAACTAGTTCTAACTAATTTGTTCTTTTGACAAGTGTCACATAAGCCAAGATTTTCAAAATTCAATTTGGGTAGTCCTTTTACATGTTGGATATTGTAAATAGTTTGCAAATTTTTGTATCCAATATGTCCAAGTCGCCTATGCCATAGACTAGTTAAATCATTATTGGCGACAAGACAAGAAACATTTTGACTAACCAAATCATATGTGTTCTATTTGCTTTACAAATAATTTCATCATTTTTAACAATAAAGCATTTTTTTTTATTGAAAATAACATTATAATTTGAATCACAAAGTTGGCTAACACTTATCAAATTAAACTTAAGCCCTTCAACATAAAGAACATTACTAAGAGAGAAAGAAGAGTTACAAATTTCTTTATTTCCAAGAATTCTTCCTTTGCCATTCCCGAACATGACCATACCCTCTTCTTGGAGCTTGATGTTGGTAAAAAGTTCTCTCCTTCCGGTATATGGCATGAACATCCGCTGTCCACGAGTCATTTTGAATCTTCCATTGTTGTTATAGCCCCTATTACCAACAAATGAATCATTTTTAGGTACCTTATAATTTTGGGGTCCATGAGGGTTAGCCTTGAGACCTTTGGGTCTCCAATAGTAGCTAAAATTATCTTTCAATTTACAATTACTAGCATAGTGTCCAAATTTACCACAATAAAAGCAAATAAGATTATTGGAACTACTAGCACGTATGAAGGTCGGACCTTGGTCATTTTTCTTAGAAGCATTTTGAAAGGGTTTATAACCAAGTCCTAATTTTGAATGCTCACCTCTTTGTGCATCTAAAATTTTTGTAACTTTATCCGCGCTTAAATTAAATCGATGCACATCCTTTTTCAAATTTTCAATATCATTTGTGAGCATTTGTTTTTCGGTTTCAAGAGTACGGACTTTTGTAAGAGTAATAGCATGAGCATGATCAAGAGATTCATAAGAAGTAAACAATTTATCCTTTTCTAATTTAAGCTCTTTATACTCCTTTTTCAAAGTTTTGTATTTAACAATTCAATTTTGAAACTGATTTTGCAATTCATCATAATCACATTGCAATTCATCAACTAAGGAAGAAGTTGAAGAGTTAGAGCGTACCTCGTTATTTTCATCGCAATGGCCATAAGACCATGTTCGGTTTCTCCTTCCTCGTCGGATGTGGCGAGTAGTTCATCCCAAGTTTTGACATCCGCATTTAGAGCCTTCTTTTTCGGAAAAGTTTTTTTTCTTCTTTTGCTCCTCCTCCGCTAGTTTCGGGCAATCGGCTATGAAGTGCCCGGATTTTCCGCATTTAAAACACGAGTTGTCTCTCGATTTTCTTGCCTTATTTTTATTCACAAATTTTGCAAATTTCCGGACAAATTCGCCCATCTCCTCATCATCTTCGTCACTAGTATAATATACATTATTAGAAGAAGATGCTAAGCCTTTAGGAATATTTTGTGTACCGGATTGAGAGGTGGATGGTTTGGAATTTTTTCTCTCTTTAAGATAGACTTCATATATGAGGAGGTTCCCAATGAGCTCATCGAACTTGAGTGTTTTGAGATTTTGTGCTTCCGTGATAGCCGTCACCTTTTTGGACCATGAGCCGGGAAGAGCGTTCAATACCTTAGTTACCTTGTCTTCTTCGGAGATGACCTTCCCGAAAGCCACAAGAGGATTGACAATGTTGTCAAACCTTTCCACCATTTTTGATATGCTTTCACCATCATGCATATTGAAATTTTCAAAGTCTTTCACAAGCATTGTTTTTCTTGCTTGCTTTACTTTCTTTGTGCCCTCATAGATGGTTTCTAATTTTTCCCATACTTCATGTGCGGACCTTATTCCTCGAATACGGTTGCACTCGGTGGCGGTGAGTGAAAAATGTAAAATATTCAAGGCCTTACCGTTTAGAGAGAATGACTTCTTGTCGTTGTCATCAAATTCCTTGAAGGTCTTTGGGGCCGTGGTACCATCTTCCAATTTCTTGGTTGGTTCATCTACCCCTTCAATAACCGCATTCCAAATATCGAACACACACCCTTGTAGAAAGCACTCCATTCGGTCTTTCCAAAATGCGTAGTTGTTGGCGTTGAATAGTGGTGACTTGTTGGTGGAGGCGCCGTGGTGAGGTAGGCTTCGTTCGTAGCCATGGATCTTTCCTCTTTACTCGCGATGTGAAACGAGCTAGCCAAAGAGTTTGTCTTTGATACCACTTGTTAGTCTAAGTGGCTACGATAAACTAGAGGAGGGCGAATAGATTATGCCGATTTTCCGAGTTTTACCCTCTTTTTCGAATATGAAGATGATAGCAAGAATATAAATACAGAAAATAAACAACACACAATGATTTATAGAGCTTCACCCCACCTAGGGACTACGTGCTCTACCACCCCAGTATCTCCGAGATGGATTTTGAAAAAGAAAAATAATTTTATTAATAGTTACCACAACTATTACACCACGACCTTTGAAGATTACCACAATCTTTTTACAACACCTCTTAGAAGATTACCACAATCTTCTTTCACCTATGAAGAGTACCACACTATTCAACACCTAAGATCACCCAAGTGTGCTCTTACCACAAGAACAACAATAAGGATATCTTGTTTTGGATGATTGACAAATTCAAGATTACAACTCGATAATAAAGTATACAACCTTTGAGTGCAAGTGTAATCAAGAATAAAAGCCTAGACCTCAAAATGTGCAAGTGCAAGAGCTTAGACTATTACAACAAGAATTTTGACAATGAAGAACAAAGTGTTTGCTTGTATGTATTTGCTTGTGTTGTTGTGTTGTATCTTGTTGCTTCAATGCTTCCTCTATTTATAGGAGAGGTCTTGGATTGATTTCCAGACATAGGCTCCTTCTTGGAGATTGATTTCCACAAAAAAAATTCAATTAAAATCAAGATTATAGCTGTTAGAAATCAACCTCCTAAAATGAGGAAAAGTCATCTGTTGGTTCAACGGATAGTTTCTTTGTCAAAAATCATAGGCCGACCGATCGAATAGAAATAACAGCTTTGAAAAATATCGCACAAAATACACAGGGCGACCGTCAACATGGTCAAACCCTCCTTGGATCGGTCAGGTCCCATCAAAACACAATATAGAGAGTTTGCAAAATTCGAGCCAATATTAAGACACCGGTCAACCCTAGGTCAATCGGTCGACTTCCATGTCGATCGGTCGACCTCTTGCAAAAATTCGACCATCTCGTTTCTGTTTCAAAAATTAACTTCAGATATGGTTTGCCCTATAGAGGCGTGCCGCTCGAACACGAGATGTAAGTGTTGTCCAATTTTTGTCGAAAATAAACTTCAAGAAATACTCCAAAAATTAGTAAAAATATTTTAAATCGATTTGGAGTATTTGGACAACATTTAGGAACATTGTTTTGGTGTAAAAATACATTTAAATAAAATCATCAAAATCATGATAAAATTATTTATATAACACAACACAATATATCTTGTTATAATTCGGATAGTAAATAATTACTAACACGAATTTAGTAGTCACATACCTTGTTCTTGCATAGTAGTTTTTCTTGACAGCAAGCTTTTTAATATTTTATTGCCATCCAGTCTCACACCTTTGAAAAAGAAGTGGATATTGCGAAGGATCATAACATCCATAATAATATTTTATTCTATGTTTATCTTTTGAATGTGCATGGACTATAATGTCTCGTTTAATGGTATGTTAACATTACTTTCTGCAACCCATATTGCCGCAACTTGATCATATGTTGGAGAACATTGATCTAATTTCACATCTTTTGAGATATGGAACTGAACATCATCCGTAGATCTTTGCATATGGATTTACCTCTAGAACTCTCATTAGTTTGTTCACAGTAACTTAAGATAAAGTGGAGTTATCAAGTATGTTCATTCTATTCTCAACATCATTTTATGTTTCTACAAAATATAATTAAAAATGACCAGGACCATCTTCTTTGGGTATTAATCCGGAAGGTCATGACATATCATTCCTTGTGCACAAAAAGTGTAAACCCCTCGTCTTGTAGATGCAAATTCTTTATCTAATTTCACTCCAAATGAGGTAAAGGAAAATATGCAACAAAATTGACTAATATTTGTTCGAAACTAGATTGTCTCATAATAAACAACTCGTATATTTCATCGGTAACCTAAATAAGTGCAGTTTAATTTTTTCATTATCGCAACAAAAAGTCAGAGGCTCATGTTCAAATCTTATTGCACCATAATATATGCAATTATGCATTTTTTCCAACTCATGTATCTCCACACATATAGGTTTATCAATTATTGATCCTAAAAGAAACAAATATCAAATAGTCTAGATTTTTTAAAAAAAGAAAAGAAAAGAAAAGCGTTGATTCAATATATTACATTTAATGAATATCTTTATATTACTAACTTTCTGATTCACATGGGATTTGACCTCTCAGAAGACATGCAACATCTGCCTCTTCCACCACTTCTTCTCCTTCCTCGTCCAGAGTCTGCTCATTCTCTGTGAGTGTATTGTATAGGTTGTGCCCTAAATGTTTGTTGACTGCTTCCCGAAGTATGTTGCTTCTCGGCTGTTTGACATAATTCCAAACCTTTCTCTCAGTACAAATCTCACGCATCCTTCAGACTCTTTTCCTTGAAAAATCCTTCAAATTTAAGCGTCTGGAATTCCTTTAATGATCTTGGTTCAGATTCTGTATCAAGAGTACGAGTAAGCTCTTGAGGGAGCTTCACTACTGGAGAGTCTTTGAGTAACCCTGCTGGGGGACCGTCGAACTTGGCTTTTAAACTGCCAATGCGACCTTGCTGCCTTTCATCTACTTTGGCAAAGTCAGGTTCAATGGCTTCTTGAAAGCTAACTCAGCTTTCTCTTCAGCTGATAAATCCTGCGGCAACTGAATGAGGAGTGAGCTGGTGGATGTGCCTTCTTGGGGTTTTGCAAGCAAGATTTTCAGAGGGGCCTTTTTAATATCACTTCATTCCCCCTTACTTGCTTCACCTTTGATTACACCTTTCTTTTCCCCTTTTTTGGCATCATCATCATCACCAGAGAGAGAGAGATTTGCTTCCATGATAATAAATTGCTTTACAAGAAAAGCATTAAAACTGCAAGTGTTGTTTCTTTTGAAAAAGAATGAGATCTAGTCCAGTAACTAGTGCGGAAGGCTCAATGAACCAACCACTTTGATACCATTTGTAGGTCCCAAGGGGTGATAAATAAAGTCTAAAAGGGGAGGGGGAAGGGGTTGAATAGACTTTATCAACTTTTTGATTTTACTCCTTTTTATAAATTCAGAGTAGACTCAAGTCAGCTGGGTCCTTAGTGGACAGCTTAGTTTACTTACATAACAAAATTAGCAACTCAACAGACTCGACTGAGCTATTGATAGTATAACTCGGTTGATTCAATTAACTCTTTAAATAATCAGTAGACTTGGTTTTTAACAGCGGAAGACTTTCACCCTTAGTTTGAAATATATTTTTCAACACTTGTTTTAAGCTTAGTTATTATCAGTTGACTTAGCAAATTAACAAACAACAATAATAATGTGCAAGAAAGTAAGAATGCTAAATGTAAAAGACACAAGCAATTTTATAGTGGATCGAGGATGGGGTAATTCCTCTAATCCATTATTCTCCAATCCCTAGAGATAATCCACCAAGTAACGTTAACTTTGTTACAAAAGGATGGCAATCCGAAACAACCTTGTTCACATAGTTGGCTTCTCCTGGGACTCAGCTTCTTCACAAGACGGTTGTCCTGCTACTTCAGCTCCTTCAAACACTTGGATTTGTTCACACAGCCCTCCAACGAGTTTAAAGCCTCTGGTTCGATCTGGAATCTTACTACACCTTCTTCAACATTGGAGTGCAGACCCCTTGTTCTTTTAAACAAGTTTTTCCTCTTCAACAAATTAAAGTTGTCTTTCCTTCACAGAATGTGTTGGATTGATTTCCTTCGAGTTTAGGTTTGAGGATATGATATGAATGCTTGAGAGAGTTTATGCTTTGATTGCTTGATTTCTCTTGTATGTCTCAGATTGCATAAGTATATTCCTCTTAAAAATACTCAGCCTTTTATAATGGTAGTTCAAAAATGTATCCGTTGAAGAGATATATGCATTTTCAAACTCCACTTCATGGTCGTTGACTTGTCTTATCTTGCAGCTTTGATGTAGATTGTACCTTGAATTTAATGCTACGCAGCCTTTCCTTAAACTCTGCAGATCACAAAACCTCATTGGCTCCTCGCTCTTTGCACTCTTTCAAAGAAACAACTTTTATGTAGGTAGTCTAACACATGCCTATTTCCAGCAAACACTTGACTTTGCTTGACAACATATCTCTTCAGCTTTCTTTGATCCTTTCTCACGCATAACCCTTTTGATTAACTCCACTAATCTTGAATGACTTTTTTGTCCGCCCGGTGGTGACCGAGACAACTTTTTCTCGCCACCTGACCGAGACTTCACCGCACTTCACTCGGCTTCCACACAGCTGGGTCTTCTCTTCGATCTTCAGTCAACTTCTTCAATCTTCAACTTGGTTGCTTCTAATCAGCTTATAGAACCCTATCTATTACAAGTTGATTTACAACAGAGAAAAAACTTGCCAACTTCCTAATCTAAGTTTTACATGGTATCATCAAAATCTATTACATAAATTTCCCAACAACTTCTGCTTCTCCGTAGTATTTAGATTGTCATATTTTCTTTCATCTTATCAAGTCTTCATTGTCGATAGACATCTGTTACTGTACCACAAAAATTATTGAACTTTTTATACATTATAGATATATCTCGAATAATCAAATAGTTTTGAAAAAATCTAAAATCTTAATAAACACTAAAAAAATATATTGAATCCATTTACTTGATGACAAATTTGTAATGGATGATCTTTGATGCATTCTGGAGTTTGAATTGTTAGTTAGTTCTACTCTAAAAATAAATATTACTCCATGCAGCATGAAATGACCTCTATTACAACATAGATTTATAACAAAAAGAATTACAGTTTTATATTTCAAATAGAAGATTAATAATAAATAAAATAATTAAAGTGTAAAACTGGCAAAAATATTAAACTAAACATCACCAAAGATGTGAGCTTCAAACAATATGCCTAATTATAACACCATTATTTATTTAAATATTAGAAAAAATAAATATCTAGAAAACACACATCATATTAGAATGAAATGAACACAACTCGAAAAAAGAGAATCCGAAAAAAAGAAACATATATGAATATACAAAACCCAGCAGTGGATATGACTTTCTTTAAGATACAAAATATATTCGAATGATGATGATTTATGCATAACCATCAAAATCATTGTCCATCCACTAATTCTAGTCAAGTAGTTTTAAATCCAAAAAAACAATATAAGTGGACAAAATACATTCATGGTAATCAAATGCCTATCAAATTATCAATTCATAGCATAACTTTTAAGGTGTTGCTATGCCAATCAAATTATTAGTATAAAAACCAAGAAGAATTTCATTGGCGTACAATAAGAAAAGTAACGCAAAGAGAAAAATAAAGAAAAATTAATAATAAGAGCGAAAAAAATACCAAACCAAATATACAACAAAACATAAATACTTGTAAATTATGATATTTTTCTCAATCATGATTGTCTTTTAAATCACGAAACTTAATTACTAAAACCACATATACAACCATAAATAAATTATCAAAATTAGGTGAGTTGCTTACAAACACGAAGAAGGAATTTTCGATCCGCCTTCAATCCCGAATCGGTTTACAAACTTCACTCTTGATTCTCAAGTTACGCAACGAAGAAATAATTTTTGATCCGGCTTTCAATCTATTAGAGTATTGGATGGAAGCTTCTATTTTCGATTATGGTAGTTAGGATTTATGTTACTTTTCGATTAGGAAGTTTTCGTTATATGACTTCGTTAACCTTCATCTTCTCTCGTGTATATATACATCATCCAAGAATGAATAAATCAAGTTAGCTTCATTCACATTATATCATGCTTATCTAGAATATTAACATGGTATCATGAGCCATTTTTTCTTCCTGATCCTCTTCCCCAACGCCGACGATTTTCCGATGGCTTCTCTAGCTCCTTTCTATTTGTTTCTTCTTTTCTCGTTGTAGTGATCAAATTGACCGAAATAATTTCAATTTCTGAAAATTCATGTTCTCTCCACAACCGAGCTCATGGACTTGAAGATTTTTTGCTTGAACGAGCACAATTCCTTCAATTTTCTCACTCCTACTACCGAATCTACTTCTTCATCTCTACCAGTTCTTAATCCGAGTTTCGATTGCTACTACAGAGACCAATTCCTATTCAAATTTGGTTGCTTTCATATGTTTCGAGACCATGCTTGGGCATATCACGATGTTCTACTTCAATGAGGTGTGGAATGTTCTCACTACATTAAATTCAAATTCAATCTAAAGCTCGGATCATGAATCTATGGTTTATGCTTCAAAACACAAAGAAAGGTGATCTCTCTGTTGATGAGTATATTTTGAAAATGAAGAGTATTGTTGATAATCTTCTCATTTCTTTGGTCAAATGATTAATGATGATGATTTTATTCTCTACATTCTCGGTGGTCTAGATCCGAGTTTGAATCATTATTGTTCACCTCACTTCTAGAAGTGATTCTCTTTCCTATCGTGGTTCGGTTTGTTTTGCAATCACATGAGATGCGTATCAAGCAGTTGAATTTAGCTTCTTCTGTGACTAATTTTGCTCATATGGCACAACGGTCTTTCTCTGGTGATCAGAAAAATGTCTCAAATGGTGGTTTTAGAGGTGGTTTTAATTACAGAGGTCGTAATAATAGAGACAGAGGTTCAAGTTTTAGAGGAAATCGGCAGGCATGTCAAATCTGTGGGAAATCAAATCATGTTGCTTCAAAGTGTTTTAAACGATTTGATATGCAATTCCCAGGCCTTGATGCTTCTCCACAGGCTCACTTTGCTGCTAATATCTCCTCTCTTCCACCTGTGCAACCTCCTGCTGCTCATTTAGGTTCTCAGGTTGCATGTCAGACTTGGAATCCATATGCCTCTCCTTCTTATTCATCCAAGTGGTGTGTTGATAGTGGTGCCTCTAGTCATGTCACAACTGATTTGCAGAATCTCAGTATTCATTCCAACTACAATGGTGATGACAAGCTTACTATAGGTAATGGTTCAAAATTACATATCACTCACACTGGTCATTCTTCTCTTCCATCTATCTATCCAAATCATTCTCTTCAACTAAACCACATTCTTTGTGTTCCGGATATTACCAAAAATCTCCTTAGTATTTCTAAATTCACTAAAGATAACAATGTCTTAGTTTAATTTCATGACACTCATTGTCTTGTGAAGGACAAGGTCAATCATCAAGTGTTGTTGAAGGGATATCTTAAAGGAGGTCTATATCAACTTGATCTCACTCTTCTTCCTGCTGCTGTTTCAAACAATGCTCCTGCTGCTTCTCAATCTTCTCGAAGAAGCATTTATCATTGCAAATTCTCACTAATCCTTTACTTTGTGGCATAAAAGATTAGGTCATCCTTGCTTTTCTGTTTTGAACAATGTACTACACACCATTGGTGTTTCAATTCCTTCTAATAAAGTTTCTTTTTGTTCAGCCTGTAAACAAGGCAAACTGCATTGCATGTCCTTTCCTTCTGTTTCTATTAAAACCACAACTCCATTTCAATTAATACATACGATGTCGTGGGTCCTACATCTATTCCTTCCTATGGATGGTTTTAAATATTATGTACATTTTATTGATGACTACACTAGACATACATGGTTATACCCTCTCAAGTTAAAATCAAGTTTGCAACATCTTTCTTCAATTTAATGCACTTGTTGAAAGGCAATTTAATTCTAAAATTTGTCTCTACAAAGTGATTGGGGTGGTGAGTATCGCAGCTTAGCTCCAATTCTATCATCTCTTGGTATTGTCTTTAGACACCCTTGTCCTCATACTCACCAACAAAATGGCAAGGCCGAAAGAAAGCATCTTCATCTCATTGAACGGCTCTATCTCTTCTTGCTCAAGCTTCTATTCCTTTAAAATTACGGTGGGATGTCATGCAGAATCGGCCGTCTATCTTATAAACAGACTTCCTACACCTACTCTTCAAAACCTCTCTCCTTTTCAGTATCTATACAATCAGTCTCCTGACTATTCTTTCCTTAGAACCTTTGGATGTGCCTGCTTTCCCTATCTCAAGCCATACAACTCTACTAAACTCAGTTTCAGAAGCTCTAAGTGTGTTTTTCTGGGTTATATCTCCTCTCACAAAGGCTACAAGTGTCTTAGTACTGAAGGCAGAATCTATATTGCTAGAACCGTTGCCTTTAATGAATCTGAATTTCCTTATCCTCTCTTATTTCCTTCATCTCAAACCACTTCTCAGCCTTGTACTACTTCATTTTTTCTTCATATTCTTCCAATTAATCCAGCTCCTATCATCTCTCCTCCTCTATCTTCTTCCTCTCCTTCATCTCCTGACACTCCCTCCTCTTCTTCCCCTGCCTCCAATTCTACTTCTCCTCCTCCCAGCCCTATCCCTCCCTCTCCTCCTCCACCTGCTCCCTGCCACACTATGCTTACCAGATCAAAATGTGGTATTTTCAAACCTAAGATCTTTCTTGCTGCTCATAAGTCTTCTCCATGTAATTCTGAACCAAGCTCTGTAGAACAAGCCCTGTTAGATCCTAATTGGAAATTGGCCATGGATGCTGAGTTTAATGCACTAATCAGCAACAAAACCTGGGATCTTGTTCCCTATCAAACTGACATGAATGTCATCCAGCATAAGTGGGTGTTCAGAACAAAATACAAAGCTGATGGTTCTCTTGATAAACACAAGGTTAGGCTTGTTGCCAAGGGCTTTCAACAATCTGCTGGAGTAGATTATTTTGAGACCTTTAGTCCTGTTATAAAAGGTTGGAGTATTCAGCAAATAGACATTAACAATGCCTTTTTGAATGGGGACCTCTATCCTCAGACAGTTTTCATGACTCAACCTCAAGGCTATGTTGATCCTGCTAAGCCTAATCATGTGTGCAAGTTAGTTAAGGCATTGTATGGCCTTAAACAGGCTCCTAAAGCTTGGTTTGACAAGTTGAAAAGTTTTCTTCTCATTGTTGGTTTTCAGAATTCAGCCTCAGACACTTCTTTGTTCTTCTCTTGGAAAGGGTCTCAAATTCTTCTTGTTTTAGTGTATGTGGATGACATACTCATCACAGGAGATGATACTGCCAGCATTCATAATCTCATTGATAAACTTCACAGCCAGTTTTCTTTAAAACACTTGGGGGAGGTGAATTACTTTCTTGGTATTCAAGCTCATAAATTGCCTACAGGGGGATTTCTCTTGAATCAGACTAAGTACATCAATGATCTTCTTGTCAAGACTCAGTTGCAGGACTGCAAGCCTAGTGCTACTCCTTATTGCTCTTCCAAAAAGCTCTCTCTCACTGATAGTAATTTGTTTGATATGCCTACTTTATACAGAAGCACAGTGGGTGCCCTTCAGTATCTTCTCATGACTAGACCTGATATTTCTTACTTTGTGAACAAACTCAGCCAATTTCTCCATGCTCATACCACCTCTCACTGGTCTGCTTGCAAAAGAGTTCTTCAATATCTTAAAGGTACTCAGTTTCAAGGCTTGGTTTTCTCTCCAGTTCAAAACTTGGTTTTGGAAGGGTTCAGTGATGCTGACTGGGCTGGATGTTTGGATGATAGGAAGTCTACTTCAGGTTATTGTGTTTTTCTTGGCCATAACTTAGTAGCCTGGAGTTCCAAGAAACAAAGTGTTATTGCTCGTAGCAGCACCGAATCAGAGTACAGGGCCCTTGCCACAGCTGCCACTGATCTTATTTGGATACAATCTTTGTTTGCAGAGTTGGGTTTATCTCTTCACAAACCAGCCATTCTTTGGTTTGATAATGAAAGTGCTATCTCACTAGCCTCTAATCCTGTTTTTCACGCTCGAACCAAGCATATAGAAGTTGATGTACACTACATAAGGGAGAAGGTGAATAACAAAGTCATTGATGTCAGATTTGTTCCCACACAGGACCAGGTTGCTGATATTCTTACCAAGGCTGTTTCTACACATCGCTTTGACTACCTCTGTTCGAAGTTTCCTCTTGGACACACCCCTGGTTCAGCTTGAAGGGGGTATATTAGAGTATTGGATGAAAGCTTCTATTTTCAGTTATGGTAGTTAGGATTTACATTTTTCGCTTAGGAAGTTTTCAGTTGTAACAGACTTGGTTAACCTTCATCTTCTTTGTGTATATATACATCATTCAATAATGAATAAATCAAGTTAGCTTCATTCACATTATATCATGTTTATCTAGAATATTTACACAATCGAATCTGATTACTAATACCACATATACAACCATAAACAAATTATCAAAATTAGTTGAGATGCATACAAACTTCAATCTTGAACGAATTTAATTTTGTTTTGGGTATTAATTCACGTCTAATATTAAATAATTCAGCAAATAAGACCCAATTGGCTAGTATGCAATGAGGAATAAACTTGTACTACTCAAACGCCTAGTATTTGGTGACCACAACCATACCATGATGATGCACATTCATTCAAGAGTCTCCAAACAGAAAAGATGGCTTGATGAATACATAAATTCCGTAAATCCTTAAATAGAGATGAATAACTTTTTTCTGGGTATATTAATTCCAGTAGGACTCTACTACAATGCTAGAATTAAGTTAAACAAATCCGTTTTGGATTCTGCAATATAAGAGTATATTAGACAATTATGTCATTATAATTATAATTAAATTAATTAAACATAAGGGTATTTATGCTTCTCTATATTTTTACAGAAATTTTCATCCTTTTATAAGGGTAGTAGATAGTTTATAGATAGATAGATAAACTGAATTGGGTCTATATACTGGTGAGTTACTAATTGATTCAGTTTTTCCAACCTACTTTATACAAGATTGAAAAATCAAACCTACTTGTTTTATCTATTCTCGAGTAGACTTGAAAACAAACCAAATTACTTGATATCGGACTCGAAATCGATCATTAAAAATTCGTTTGAGCTCGATTCGTTAGCATAACAAGCAAAGCTTAAGCACATTTTACCAATTGGGAAAATTTATTGTTTAGAATTTGATGATGCACTTTAAAACTTAGATTAGGAAGTTGGCACCCCAATTCTGCTGTAAATTCAACTATATAATAAATAGGATATGTAAGCCAAGCCGAAGCAACCAAGTTGAAAGTTGCAGAAGTTGACTGAAGATCAAAGTGAAGAATCGGTTGTGTCACCGTGAGTATTGAAGATGAAGGATCAGTCAAGTACCAGAAACCTGTTTCTATCAGCTGACAGATAGTTAAGTCATTCCAAAATGATTGAAGATGACTCAAGTTAAGTGGTAAAGCAGCTTCAAGTCAAAGTCGACTGTGATGGATCCGTTGCACTCAAGACGAGGAAATAAGCGGAATGATTCGAACAAATGTCTCCATCACTTGCTGCAGAACTAGACAAGCCAACGACCAATAAATGGAGTTTGAAAATGCATCTATCTCTTCAACGGATACATTTTTGAATTGCCACTATAAAAGGCTGAGGAATTTAAGAGAGAGAATACTTATGCAACTTACGACACACAAGAGCATTCATGTTATCTGAGCAAAGTGAAAAATACTGCCAAGCATACATTCTATCCTCAAGCCTAAAACTTGAAGTAAATCGATCCAACACACTCAGTGAAGGAAAGAAAACTTCAAACTGTTGAAGAGGAATATTGTTGAAAGAGAAGGGGTCTGCACAACCAAGGTTGAAGGAAGTGCAGTAAGATTCTAGCTGATGCACCTTTTTTGTCAAGTTCAACTGTTATAAATATGAGTAGGCCGATTGTAGGTGGAGGCTGCTTGTTTTTGGATGTTGGCTGAAAAGTTTGAATTGAATTCTTCAGTTATCTCTAGTGAACGTACAACGGTCCCTAGCATAAGCATGCAAATTGGTAATAATTGGTTTCCTCCCACGCCAAAGCCCAAACTGGGACTACCATCAACAATTTCTGGTACCTTAGGCACCATGCCCACAATCATATACAAGAATTTCTATTTCATATTTTTCCATTCTGGTGATCTGGGCCAAGTGAACGACTTTGGACACCAAATTACCAGTTTTATTCTATGTAATTTGCTTCACGTTTTTTCTTTTTTTTTTTTCGGAAAAAAATAATTTTGACTTTCATAATGAGAAGATATTAATTATAGGCTATCATCCTAATTAAATTAGTTTTAGTCAAATGAATATATATGTTTTCTCGAAGTTAACATTTTGACCTCTGGCTTTAAGATAACAAAAGCTGATCATGATAACATAACTACATAAGTAGATTCTATGCCTTATTTTGCACTTGAGCAAAATTTCTTTTTTGATTATATGATTATTCTTTTCAGTGATTACGCATTAATATAATGATATCATTGGGTCTGATGTATTGTGTACTTAAATTCCATTAAAAAAAATGATTCCTCGAACATTTAGTACCCGGGACAAAAACACAGTATACCAGGAGCCTAGTCAATTGTATTTAGGGATAATTACAAAAATTACCCAAAAGGTTTAATATAATACGAAAAATTCTAGTTATCTTTCACATTAATGCCTTTTGAGAGAACGATTTTTAAAAGAGACACAAATGTGAAGGACCATTTGTAATTTCCGACGATAGATTAAACGTTGGGAGGGTAGTTTTTGTAATTAACCCTTGTATCTATATAATCTTGTGCCAAAAACTTTCATTTGACATTGTCACGGGAAAGACGTCATCCAAATTTTCATAATTCTCTTTTCTTAACTTAGAACAAAAAAAAAGTAAAATTGACACGAGTTAAATGCTCAGGCAAATACCATTTTTTTGGGAATGTTTGATTCACTAATTAAAAAAAAAGTGCTTCTCAGAATTGACTTTTAGATTTCTGATACGGCTTCTAGTTTGACTTTTATAAATACGTATGCTTAGTTTGACTTTTACAAATATATATGCACTTTTACGACTTTTCACTAAACACTCTCAACTTTCAACGATTCTCAATTTCTCATTCTATTTGCAAACCAACTTCTAATTTTTAACTATTTTAACTTCTGCTACAATAAATCACTTATATTAAAAGCACAAATTTTTGCGACACTCCTTTTCTTTCTCTGTCGCGAGTTGGTACCTTAATTTAATCCCACTAAATTTGGTCAGAATGTCCTCGTATCTTTCCTGGTTATCATGTTCCTTAAAGAATATTACCTGAGATTAACTAATGTTATATATCCACCACATTATCCTCGAATTATTAATGCATTGTCCAAAATATTATAGTTGCAACCTGTCTATAAATGAGCAGGTTTTTTCTTTTTGTGGCATGTGAATAGGCGCGGTGCTTCTCAGAAAACCAACTATTTAACTTGTGATGCCATGCCTCCCTTTTTAATATTCACACAATCTTTTTGTTTTTGTCTATCTCAACTTTAACTCATTCTCTTCAATTTGTTCTAGTAATCTTGAAAATCAAAAGAGCATGCCAGAAATCCAACTCTTTATTAGTCCTCTATTTTTGCTCTTCTTCTTTACCTCAACCGGCCTCCTGGTTTCTTCTTCTTATGGTTCTCTCTCTCTCTCTCTCTCTCTCTCTCTCTCTCTCTCTCTCCATTATACTGACACTTGTTTAATTAATGCAGATGGGCCACTCTACGATTCGTCTGCTTTTACTGAGGTACACGAGATTTTTACTGTCATTTCTTTTGGCTTAATTGCATTTTTAGTCCCCTAATTCTTAGGAGTTGCCAATTTGAATCTTATAATTTCTGGATGTGACAATTTTAGTCCATGATGAACTAATGATATGTATTTTGAGTATTTTAGCTTATATCCAATGGTATATTGGAAACAAATTAAATATTAAAACACTCATTTGGGACCCAAATTGCATTAAATTAATACATGTAGGATCGAAAGGACCAGAATTATACAGAATTAAAATTTTACAAGACCACAATTGCTAACTTATATAATTACAGGACCAAAATTACTATTCCCGTAGCTACAAAATCAATTTTGCAGTTAATCCGTCGTCCTTCTTTGGTTGTGTCATGATGTCTACAGTTTTAAGATAGAACCCCAGGAAAATCATTCACCCACAATTATTTCTCTGACGTTTTAAGGTTGATATGACCATTTGTTTCTTAAAATTTTTGTTGTATGCATGTTGAGCAGTGTAAACTGCAACCTGAGGACCCACTTTACAATGGAGGGATGCTCAAAGATGAAGACCCAAATTTTCAAAATTTCATTCTGGACAATGGGGATCGAATTACTTCGCCTTCATTTTCTCTGCAAAACCTGGATCAGGGCACCAAATATTGTTTTTCCAGTTGAGTTTATTTCCCTTCGCAGACTTGAGCTATTTTCACAGGCTACAGAGATTCTGCAGTTTTTTGAAGTATCTCATGAAAATAGTAAAGACATTATGTGCAGGATTTGAATAGAAACTTCCTTTATGAAACTCATGTTCATCACGTTAATTAGATGATACCCATTTGTGCATCGCTTAACTCGTTTGTGATTTTGACATTTATCTCATTTTGATTTTCTTTTTTGAAAAAAAAAATACCTTCAAATGTCATAATTGGACATATGTTACAATGACAAAGGAATGACAAAGGAGTTAGGTGATACTCAATTGGACAACATCTAATTAGACGGTCATTAGAAAAGGGTCATTAGTAGTTTTTTAAGTGTCAAAAGTATGCTTTTATTTTTCAGGTAGATTACAAAATTGCACCGAGGTTTAGCCTAATTACAAAAAAATTACAGCTATCTTTCAAAATTACAAATACCCCAACACCTCATTTAGGCTTTCAAAGCCTCCTCTTGAGGGTGCATTTTGTAAAATAGAAGCAAATGTGCATTGGATGTTTGTAATTTGAAAGATAACTGATATTTTTTTTTTTTTTGGTAATTAGACTAAACATCTCCACTTTTTGTTATTATCACTTATTTTTATATACTTTCTTGTGATGTTGACATAATAATTAATGCTTCATTAAAACAGTTTGGATCAAGATAAAGGGAGCAGATTCGGCACTCATAAGAGCGAGCCTCGAGACAGAAGAAATTACGATAAAATGCATAGGCACTGTGATTGCAAAGCAGGGATGTTGGTCATTTCTTAAGGGTGGATTTGTGTTGTCATCTCCGTCAAAATCGTCTACACTTTATATCAAGGTAAATTTGCTTTCAGTTAACTCTACCAACATATTTTTGCTTAAAATTTTTACTTTTTATTTCAGTAGTATATGGGAGAACCAGAATTTACACTACAAATTCCTATCCACAGAATTCAGACAGCAGAGATATCAATATAGAAATTGCCAGTGCTTCTTTGCAGCCTTTTACTGAGCACCAATGGAGACTCAATCAAGATACGAAAATCAATGAGGTAAATGTGACATTCAATTTAAGAATTTTTTTTGGCTTAATTGTAAAATTGCCCTCGTGAATAGGGGACAGTAATTTTGTTCCTGCAAATATTTTGATCATGTAATCTTGATCCCATAAGTCCTAATTTCTGCAATTTGACCGTAAAAGTTTTAATTTTGTGCACTTTTGGTCCTACGGTGTTTCAAATATTTTGTTTGTTCTAATAATACCGATTTTAAGTTAGTCTGAGTTATCGTGCTAGTTTTTCAATTCCATTTTATATCGAGTCGTCTGAAATCATTTTCCCAAAACCTTTATTCAAATCCAAATTATCACGTCCAAGTGCAACCTTATTCGATTCTATTTTCATGTTATTCCATATTTCATCACTCTAAATATTAAATAACATAAGATAATGCTTCTTTATCTGACATAGGCAAGAAAGCGTGCTGTTACTATTCACATTTCAGACAGACAGGGAATAGGGTTACAAGGGGCTGCAATAAGAGTAGAGCTGGTCTCAAAAGACTTCCCATTTGGATCTGCTATAGCAAACACCATTATTGGAAATTCACCCTATCAGGTTTGTGTATCATGTGAACCTCCATTGGGAATTGAGTTTATCTTTTAATTTAGTGACGGAAAATATTTACAATATCAGTCAAGAAATGTAAGCATCTATTTGTCACCATTGATCCATTTGAAAATGCACAAATTCCCTTCCAGATAATGTCGAAAAGGAGAATACTAGTCTAGCATGAAGGTTACTTTTGACCACATAACGATAATTGCCAAAAAACTACCTTTCAAGTTTAATTTAACCAATTTTTAAAATTACAAATACCCATTATGAGATTATTTTTTAATGTTTTCTACGAATTACCTCCCTCAATAGATGGAATCAGGCCACTATTAGGCCTACTGTAGGCAGACTTTTTCACATATTTGAGCAAATGATCATTGACCATACATTTAAATCTTACTTGTCTCAGAAATGGTTCACCGAGAGATTTAACGCAGCCGTATTCGAAAATGAACTCAAATGGGACGCAACGGAACACAAACAAGGACAGGTAAACTACACCATACCAGACCAAATGCTGGAATTCATTCGAGCAAACCAAATAATCGCCAGAGGCCACAACATTTTCTGGGAAAACCCAAAATACATCCCTAAATGGGCCTTAAACCTGACAGGTCCAGACCTGGAATCAGCTGTCAACTCCAGAATACAAAGCCTGATGAACAAATACAAGGAAGAATTCATTCACTGGGACGTCAGTAATGAGATGCTACATTTTGATTTTTACGAGGAAAGACTTGGGCCTAATGCCACCCTGCAGTTTTTCAAGACGGCCCATTGGGCCGATCCGCTAGCGACGTTATTTATGAATGAGTTCAATGTGGTGGAAACTTGTAGCGATGTTGATTCAACTGTGGATGCATATGTATCGAGAATGAGAGAGCTTAAGAGAGGAGGGGTATTTATGGATGGGATTGGACTTCAGGGTCATTTTGATGTTCCAAATTGTCCACTAATGAGGGGTGTTCTTGATAAATTGGCTACTCTTGGGCTCCCTATTTGGCTCACTGAAGTTGATATCAGCAACAAATTCAGCAAGGAGACACAGGTGAGTTAAAAATGTCAACTTCTTTCTGGTTCAACAAATCAAAATGCATGAGTAATTATGAGTGATTTTCCAAAACAGTTTTTGGGCTGATATGAAAATGTGTTCCATTATTTTTACGATTTTACAGTATCTTATATTTTAGTAAGTGATTGTTAATTTGTTTAATAATCTTCTATTTTAGTTTATCTTCTAATGTTTCCTAGTTAAGTTATGAGTTTTATAGTGCTAGAAGTCATGATCTTATAAATAGTTGTGTTTTGTTTTTATTTTTAGCTCGATCGCATTGATATTAAAAACTTGAGATTTATCTCTTTTCATTGCAATATATGTCTCTTTATAAAATTTCATATTGTTTTTGTTAGTTATTAGTTTGTTCGTTGTTGGTAGTATAATTAATGGTGGTGTTAAAAATAGTCCTGTCTGAATTCAAAATTCCAATGTAGTACTCCAACTACTAAGAGGTCAAGTAGATGTTGCACATGGGTACATACGCTTGGTGTGCGTTCATTATTTCCTATTAAATTAGATATTTGTCTTTCATCCACATAGCTATTGTACCATACACCTAGCTAGTGTAGTATTGATAATACCCTAATAAGAATCATTGAATTGAGTTCAAATTTGGCTGAAATTTGTAAAGTTGGTCGAATGTAATACTGTAAAACATGCATGATTTTTAAAATACCGGAGATTTTCTAAATTTTCCAACTAAACTACTTATTTTGACTTCCCGTATAAATCGACACCCACATGAAACGAGAGAATGCTGACAAAATCGATTAAAAATGTCATTTATCTTATTTGAGTGACAACTTAAATGACATTTTTAAAGTAGTTTTATCATCATATATTTACCTGGGCCCCAAATCATATGGGAAAGAAGAATTTCTAAGGTCTTTATTGGATATGAAATGAGATTTCATTTTCGCTCCGCTTGCTAGAGAATTTTTTTGACCAAATATGTTTTGTTTATGAAAATTTTCAGAAAATATACTATTCACTCACTTTTACTTTTTCTCATTTTTTCTTTCACCAATCACATCTACACATTTTTTCACAAAAAACTAATCATGATTACACATTCTCCCACAAATTTCACTATTCATTCACTCACACATTTCTAACTACCAATCACATTCAATCATTATTTTACTATTTTTAAATTAAATCAACTTTCATCATTACATATCCATTCACACTCTCAAAATTTTCCAAAAACTTTCATCAAATTTTTTTTTCACTATTCTCTAGCGAAAAGAAAATTTTCAAAATGAAAGCATATCCAATCGCACCCTTTTAGTATCGTAACTCATGGACATGTTTTCTATACAGGCTATCTACCTAGAAGAAGTTCTAAGAGAAGGTTTTTCACATCCAGCAGTCAATGGAATAATACTATGGACAGCCATGCGCCAAGGTGGTTGTTACCAAATGTGCCTCACAGACAGTGACTTTAACAACCTTCCTGCAGGCGACACAGTTGACAAACTCCTAAAAGAGTGGGAAACTGGGATTTTAGAAGGGCAAACAGATGAGCATGGTTCTTACAGCTTTTTTGGGTTCTTGGGTGAATATAAACTCACTGCAAACTATGGCACAAAAACAGTTGATTCCACATTTTCTCTCTCACGGGGAAAAGAAACCAAACATTTTAACATTCAATTGTAACTGCAATAAACTTTATTTTGAAAAACTATGTTGACATCCATTTAGTTCCCTGTTATTGATCAGTTTGCAGTTTGCATTAATCATGCCTTGATATATTCCTCTCGTTTTTTTTGATTGGATTTGCTAATCATGAGGAACATAATTATTGGCATCATCATTCATTTAAGGGTTCATTATAGCAAAAATACCCTTCAAATTAAGTCTATGTGGCGTTTGTAATACCTTAAACGGTATTCATAACTTTGAAAGATAACTGGTTTATATTTTAATTAGATAAAATTTCAAAGATAATTTTTATAAATTACATCTTTTATATACAGCAGGAGGATTAAGGTCCCATCTGATATTCGAGATTCTGGACAGAAATTGAGTTCCACTGATATGTGAAAGAACTAATTTATTAATCCATCGTGTTGAACATTTGATTACAGGGGTAACACTGCGAAATTAGTGGACAGGCCCACATCATTATAAGATTCACCATATTATGATTTATGATCCACTAATTGAAGCGCAACAATCTTCCTAGAATCTAGGTTTTTCGCCTTAAAGATAAAACTAATTTTCTCAGTTCAGATTTCAGCTTTGCCACTAACATGAAATTACCACTGATTTTCTGTGATATGTTTCACTGTTCCTCGCTCAATGCCCAATGGCTAGGGGTGAGCAAACGACCAGTTCGGTTCAAAACAAAACCGAACCAAAAAAAACCGAAAACCAATTTAGTGTGGTTTGATAAACCGAAACCGAACCATGTTAGGTAAAAACCCGAATCGAACCAAACCGAACTGGGCTTTATCGATTTGGTTTGGTTCAGTTCGATTTATCGATTTAGGCTTTATTTTGGGCTTTTTATTTATTTGCTAAAAGTACAAATGTTTGACAATTATGATTCTGAAAACAATAATTATGCCTTTGACGTTAGCAGTAGTTAAAAAATTAAAATTTGTTATAATAAATTTGTAGAATATGGACTTTAGCACAATGTTTGTAGTCTAAAGTTGAAAATTCTTTTCACATGTGCAACTACTACATAAATTTGGTAGGTGAATTTTGGTTATAAATATGCCATAATTTTACTTGTAAATTACAGACAACAATATCAAAGAGAAATAGAAAGAATTACTTTCTCTCTACAATATTATCTCTCTCTAATATTTCTTTCTTAATATTTTGATAGTTCTATAATAATTCTCTTGTGTTCTTAAATTGTTGTTCTATAACACGTTATCAGCACGAGTCTCTACCCGATTGTTAAAAGTTTTTGGTGAGTACGGTAAGTTTTCTTCATTTCTTGATTTAAAATATTATTATGGCTAACCTTGCAAAACTAGATTTTATTGCTCTTGATATTACTGGAAAAAATTATATGTCATGGGCTTTAGATGCTGAAATTCATCTAGACGCTAAAGGTTTGGGTGATACTATAAAAGAAGGAAATAGTGCATCTGCACAAGATAAAGCTAAGGCTATGATTTTTCTCCGTCATCATCTGGATGAACATTTAAAAATACAATACCTTACGGTAAAAGATCCATCTATCCTTTGGAAAAATATGAAGGAAAGGTATGGTCACCTAAAGTTGGTTATACTTCCAAAGGCCCGATATGATTGGATAAAATTGCGGTTTCAAGATTTCAAATCCGTAAGTGACTATAATTCTACGTTATTTAAAATTTCTTCAAAATTGAAATTATGTGGAGAAAGTATTACGGATGGAGATATGATTGAAAAGACACTCTCTACTTTTCATGCTTCGGGTTTGCTCCTGCAGCAGCAATACCGAGAAAAAGGTTTCACAAAGTATTCTGACTTAATTTCGTGTCTTCTTGTGGCCGAACAAAATTATGAATTACTGATAAAAAATCACGAATCTCAGCCTACTGGTTCTACTCCATTCCCTGAAGTGAATGCGACTAGAGTTCAAAATGTTAATAATTTTAGAGGTCGTGGGAGAGGCCGTGGTCGTGGAAGATTTAATCCATATAATCGTGACAGTCAGAATAATTCAAATCAAGAAAATACAAGTAAACATCTGAAGTGGAACAGAAATGATAAGAAAGAAAAAGAGAAAATGATAAATCCAGAGAATGGTGGAGAGAAGTGTTACCGATGCGGAATAAAAGGTCATTGGTCACGTACTTGTCGTACGGCCAAATATTTGGTAGAGCTTTATCAAGCATCAATTCGCAAGAAAGATAGAAATGCCGAAGCAAATTTCACTTCTGATCATCCTGAAGATGATAATTTTGATGACTTGAATGTGGATATTACACATCTGGATGTAGCTGATTTCTTTGAGCATTCAGAAGGGAGGATTGATCACTTAATTGGTGATGGAAATGTTTAATCAATGATATGTATGCTTTAAATTAATTTCTATAATATTTCATATAATTATGTTGGTATTGTAAGAGTGAGAATGTTTTTATTATGCTTATATGTATTTTCCCGGGAAGATATATTTCCGGGTTAAACTTTTATATGAATGATATTTTTATCACAATATTTGTGTTTATTATTCAATCACAAAATATCATTATAATTCTACTAAATTATTCACAAATTTCACATTCAAAATTTCTCCCTCCCCAACGGTAATGTAACGACTATGAACATTAGTTTTTATCTATAAATATACCAACATTTCATTCAATAAATTCATACATATTCTCTCATCTTTCTAAAACTTCATATTTCTTTCTTTTGAAAAAAAAAAGGAAAAGAAGAGAAAAAAAATGGTTAACTTAATTGTAGTTTATCTCATTACATTGGTCTTCTTGAACATTATCTTACTTTTTGTTTGGGAATATCCTCCGGAGCATTTTTGGCTTATGATTAATCTTCATATCTTCATGGTTTTTCCTTTGTTAGCATGGGCAATTATTTTTAACATGTAATAGTTGGATAATTATGTATGTCTATCTCATTTATGATTTCGAATAAAATCTTTTATATTTAAATTTTTATTGTGCCTCGATGTTATTATTTAACTGTTTCATGATGATCGAATTTTTTATATATATGAAATCATAAACATAATTGTATAATATTAATTAAATAATGTTATATTAGGTGTATATGGGAAACACCGAGAAGAAAGATTATTGTCTACTTAACAGTGCAACAACGCACTCAATATTAACGAGTAAATCATATTTCTCGAGTGTAAAACTGTGCAAGGCACAAGTTACAACTATATCTGGTCCCGTTGAGATTATTGATGGCTCCGGGAATGCAACATTAATATTGTCTAATGGTACAATCCTGCAGATTGAAAATGCATTATTATCTAGTAGATCAAAAAGAAATCTACTAAGTTTTAAAGATGTGCATGATAATGGATATCATTTAGAGATACTAAATGACCATGATAAAGAGTGTCTATGTATCACATCATATAAAATGGGCAAGAAGAACGTCCATGAGAAATTTGAAGCGACAATTTCTGGATTGTATTATATCCCAATTAAAGCTTTTGAATCCTATGCCACCATGCCTTGAAAGCTGGTAAATCCTGATATATTTGGGTTATGGCATGATCGCCTAGGACACCCAGGAACTACTATGATGCGTAGGATTATTGAGCATACCAATGGACATCCATTGAAAGGTACAAAAATGTTGATTTCGAAAGATTATTTCTGTGAATCGTGTTCACAAGGAAAACTCATTTCTAGACCTTCAATGGAAAAGGTTGGTTATGAATCACCATAATTTTTACAGCGTATTCATGGGGATATTTGTGGACCAATACATCCAGCAAGTGGACCATTTAGATATTTTATGGTATTAATAGATGCATCATGCAGATGGTCACACGTATGCTTATTATCTACTAGAAATGTTGCATTTGCTCGATTATTAGCGCAAATTATTAAACTCTGAGCACATTTCCCTGATTATCCTATTAAGAATATAAGAATGGATAATGCCAGAGAATTTACATCAAAAAGTTTTAATGAATATTGCGCAGCATTGGGAATTAATATTGAACATCCAGTAGCACATGTTCATACTCAGAATGGGATGGCTTAATCCCTGATTAAACGAGTTCAGGTCATTGCTCGTACATTATTAATGAGATCAAAGCTCACTAGTATAGCATGGGGTCATGCAGTATTACATGCATCAGCACTTATCAGATTACGACCTACTGCTTATCATATGCATTCCCCTATGCAATTAACTCTTGGTTTTGAGCCAGATATATCACACCTACGCACTTTCGGGTGTGCTGTTCAGGTGCCAATTCCACCTCCTCAAAGGACAAAAATGGGTCCACAACGTAGACTTGGTATATACGTTGGATTTGATTCTCCATCAATTATTCGATATTTGGAACCAATAACGGGAGATTTATTTACCGCTCGTTTTGCGGATTGTCATTTTGATGAAACAACATTTCCGTCAATGGAAAATGATAAAGATGTGTTGCAAAAGCCAGTTGAGAATCTCTCCTGGAATGAACAAAGTTTATCCTATTTGGACCCGCGTACTCCTAAATGTGAAAGTGAGGTGAGTAGAATCATTCATTTACAGAATATTACCAATAAACTTCCGGATGCATTTAATGATGCTAGTAAAGTTACAAGGTCTCATATTCCGGCTGCGAATGTTCGGCCCGGGATTATTGTTCCCAAGAACATAAGAAAATGAATGATAATATCCCACGTCAAAAACGTGGTAGACCTATTGCTCAAAAGATCTTTGTTCCAAAAAAAGAAAAGGAAAAATTGATACTAATGAGCAAGCTCCAGATGAATCTATAGAGCCTAATATCTCAGAAAATATTCAGATTAAAAATTCTGATAGCATCGAGAACCCCTTAAGCTATTGTAATGAGGTATGGGAACGAAATGAAATAATCATTGATGATAAATTTGCATTCTCGGTCGCTCAAGAAATCATTGATGATGATTATAATAGTGAACCATATTCTATAATAGAATGCCGTCAAAGGCCTGATTGGCCTATGTGGGAGGAAGCAATAAAATCCGAATTAGCTTCCCTAGAAAAACGAAATGTATTTGGACAAATTACTCGAACTCCAGACAATGTAAAGCCCATAGGATACAAATGGGTATTTGATCGAAAAAGAAATGAGAAAAATGAGATCGTGAGATATAAAGCCCGACTCGTAGCTCAAGGATTCTCTTAGAGACCTGGGATAGATTATGATGAGACATATTCACCTGTGATGGATACAATCACGTTCCGTTTTCTCATTGGTATGGTTGTCCATGAAAGTTTGGATATGCGTCTAATGGACGTAGTAACAACATATCTATATGGTTCACTGGATTCTGATATTTATATGAAAATCCCTGATGGATATAAAATCCCAAAGTCAGACACTCCTCGTGAGATATACTCAATCACACTGCAAAGATCGTTGTATGGGTTAAAGCAATCTGGTCACATGTGGTATGATAGGCTGAATGAATACCTTTCTAGAGAAGGTTACAAAAATAATCCTATTTGTCCATGCATTTTTATTAAAAGATCAGATACCGGATTTGCTATCATAGTTGTATATGTCGATGACATGAATTTGATTGGCACTCACGAAGAGTTATGTAATGCTGCTGAATATCTAAAGAAAGAGTTTGAGGTTAAAGATCTTGGGAAAACCAAACTCTGTCTTGGTCTTGAGCTAGATCATAAAAATAATGGAATACTTGTCCACCAATCTGCTTATACAAAAAGATTGCTCAAACGATTTAATATGGACAATACTCATTCCTTGAGTACGCCTATGGTCGTACGAAGTTTAGATCCAAATAAAGATCCATTTCGACCAAAGGAGTCCGATGAAGAGATTTTAGGTCCTGAACCTTATCTCAATGCTATTGGAGCATTAATGTATTTAACACAATGCACCAGACCAGATATCGCTTTTGCTATCAATCTACTTGCGCGATACAGTTCTGAACCAACTAGAAGACACTGGAATGGTATTAAACATATTTTTCGATACCTCAGTGGTACTATAGATTTGGCGTTATTCTACTCAAAGGAATCCACTAACTCTGGATTACTTGGCTATACTGATGCGGGATATAGATCAGATCCACACAAAGCTCGGTCACAATCTGGTTATGTATTTTGCTATAATGGTACAACTATATCATGGCGATCTACCAAACACACATTAGTGGCTACTTCTTCTAATCACTCTGAGATAATTGCTCTTCATGAAGCTGGCAAAGAATGCATTTGGTTAAGATCTGTTATATCTCATATTCGAAATAGTTGTCAATTGAAGCCAGTTACAGATACCGCCACTATTATTTATGAGGATAATGCAACATGTATAGCACAAGTAAGAGGAGGTTACATAAAAGGTGATAGGACCAAGCATATTTCACCAAAGTTTTTCCATACACATGAACTCCAGAAAAATGGAGAGGTGGATATTCAGCAGATTCGCTCCTGCCATAATCTTGCTGATTTATTTACAAAATCCTTGCCAACGACAACATTCGAGAAACTAGTTTACGACATTGGAATGAGAAGAGTCAATATGAAGCAAGATTAATGGATCAAGTTATGCAGCTAATAGCCTACATTTCGGGGGGAGCGAATATACTGTGCGTTGTACTCTTTTTCCATTTTGTCTGGTTTTTATCCCATTGGGTTTTTCCAGCTTAAGGTTTTTAACGAGGCAGCTTATGCACAAGTCAGGATTTGAGAATGTACTCTTTTTCCCTTATGTCCGATTTTTTCCCACATGGTTTTTTCGGCTTGAGGTTTTTAACTAGGCATACTCATCCAACTTACTATAGTGCTACGTCCAAGGGGGAGTGTTATAATAAATTTGTAGAAGAGAAGGTCTCCCATAGGACCGTCTTACGGATCCTATTCCGTAAGACGGATCCTACCGCGACCCGAACCAGCCCCAGCCCCAACCCGCCTGCAAATGCCGCCTAAAAAAAAAAAAAAAAAAAAAAAAACAACTGCCCGCCCGCCACCATCCATCCGAACTCCGCCGCGTGACCAGCCTCCCCTTCACTGACCCAATGACCCAGCTTAAAATAAAAAAAATAAATTAAAAACCTAGTTTGAAGACAAAACCCGCAGCTGCTGAGAATGGAACAGGGCCTCCTCCTTCAAAACCTCAGCTCGACATCTCCTGGTCGAAAAGCTAAGCTCACCATCTCCTAACAACAAGAGCTCCACTGGTAAGTCGACATTCAGCTATTTTCTACAAGAAATTTGAAATCTGTAAGGAAGAATCTCCATTGTTCTTTGCGAAAGAAAAAGCTACATTGTCATCCTTACATTGCAATTTAGACTTTGTTGTTGTGCGATTTTCTGTAATATCTTCAATGGAGAATGACGATGAACACATCTCGTTGATGAAGGGAGGTAATGTACTCATACATTGAAAAAATGATACTTTTGCTGGAAATACTGATACTTTTGTATTTAAATATGATACTTATGCTGGAAATACTAATACTTTTGTATTTAATTATGATACTTTTGCTGGAAATAGTGGTAATATTGATATTATATATGATACTTTTCTTTGAAAATATCGACATCATTTTATGGAAAAAATGATATTTTTACAATAGGGATTTAAATTTTACAAATTTATATTTACTGAATAAGAATGATATTCAATTAGATATTTTGATGTAATAATATATTTTATTTATACATATAGGTGAAAACTTGGATTTGGTACTTATTGTTTCTAGTGATGAAGATGATATAGAAGTCATTGAAGGTGAAAATCTGGAAACAAGAGATACTACAGACGAAAACACAGAGGCAGATGCAGAAGGTATCACATTTTACAACATAAGTATTACTATTTTCTCCAAAAGTACCAACATCTATTAATCTGTCCTGTGATTTTTTTAAATGTTTCTAGACTACTCCAATGAACGTGTGGATGTATCGGGTTCCCTTGTTGGATTGAAAAGGAAGACAGTTGATGACATGCATAATTTGTATAGGGACCATAGTCGTGCACTCGGGTTTAGCATTCGTAAAGCAACAACTCGAACTCAAGCTAATGGCGTTGTGACAGAAAAATATTTTGTATGCTCTTGTGAAGGATTTAGGAAATCAGGAAATTTGGAAATTAATTCCAAAAATGAAAAAACGAAAAATTTCCCTATCACACGTACCGGATGTAATGCTTCATTGAGGGTGAAATTAAATGACGAAGGTCTTTATGAAGTCTTGAGCCATGTCACGGAGCATAATCATCCATTTACAAGAATAGAGTGGAACCACCTTCATCGTTCTGAGAGAAAGATTACAAGTGAAAAGGGCAAAGTGATAGAAGATATGGTCTCTTCCGGAATGAGACCGATAGATTCTTATCGTTATATGGAACATGAAGCTGGAGGAGATTATAGTGTTGGACACATTATAAAAGATCATCTAAATTTTGTGAATCGTCTGAAATTGAAAGAAATAGAAGGTCGGGATGCACAAACACTTGTTGAAATGTTGTACTAACAACAATCTGATGAGGGGACTTCTATTTCGAGTTAAGTCGATGAGATGGCAAAATTGAGCAATGTTTTTGGAGAGATTCGATGATGATAGAGGATTATGAAATATTTGGGGATGTTGTCATTTTTGACACAACATATCGCATGCATGCATATAATTTGATATGTGCTCCAATAGTTGGTATCAACCATCATTGGAAAAATGTGATGTTTGGTTGTGCGTTCTTATCAAACGAAAAGATCAAACATTCGAATGGCTGTTTGAGGTTTTTAAAAAGCCATGGGAGAAAACTTTCCAATAACTATATTCATGACCAAGACCAAGCGATTTCTAACGCGATAGAAAAGGTACGTGAATCGAATTGAAAATATAATACTTTAAGACATAAAATAGATACTTTTACTTGCAAAACCGATACTTTGACTATATTATTTTTCTTTTTCATCCAGTTCTTCGATCCCCTATTTTTGTGGTGAATTCAAGAAATGGTACTTTATCGCATAAAACGATACTTTTACTCGAAAAAGTGATACTTTAACAATGAATTATTCATGCGGTATTCCCAGGGACAAAACATAGGCTATGTCAATAACATCTTTACCATAATGCATAAGCGTGTTTGGACAATCGAAAAGCAACAGCTTCTTTAAGAATGCATTTAGAAAATGCTTGTTAGGTTGTACGGATGAAGTTGATTTTGAGAACTCTTGGAGTAACATGATTTCAACGTGACGGTTGGAGGATCAAACATGGTTTAAAAGATTGTATGAGATAAAGGAAAAATGGTGCATCCTTGAGCAAAGATTTCTTTTCACTGGAATACTTTCATCACAAAGGAGTGAAAGTACTAACAACGCCATGGGATTTAATGCAAAGAAGACGACAAGTTTGACTGATTTTTATGGAATTTTTAAGGAACTGGTGAAGAATTGGAGAATGAAAGAACAAAATGATGAGTTCCAATCATCAAGATCAATACCATCGACTTCTATACCATTGATTGGGTTGTTAAAGCACGCTTCGAGGTATACACTCTAACAATTTAAAGACTTTGAGAGTGAGTTTATCGCATCAATTTCTACTACTTGCACTCTAGTTCATAATGATGAGATATTGAATGTTTATGATGTTTCTTCTCATATTGGGGATGGAGGTGTAAGTAAGGTGATGTTTGATCCATTGTGAAACATGGTAACGTGCACTTGTAAGAAATTTGAAGAATGTGGTATTTTGTGTTTCCATTCATTACGGGTCCTCCATCTTCATTCTCATGTCAAGATACCGGAAATATATATTCTTAAGAGATGGACAAGAATGGCAAAATCTCAAGTATGGGACATCTTAAATAAGAGAGTTGAGAAGCCTGACAAGCCTAATGATTGCATTCCTTGGCGTCATGAAATGGCTCAAGATATTATGATCTTGTGTTGAAATGCCAAGGAAATGAAGAAGCAAGGAGAATCATTGAAGAAGGTTACGAAAGGGATTTTCTTGCTATTAGTGCCTTGACAAATGTGCAAAATTCTACCGGCAAAACAAATCGTCATTGCTTTTCAAGTATACGGCTAACACATTGCAAGATCCTACACGATCTGTAACAAAGGGGAGAAGAAAAAGAATAAAGGGAAGTTTGGAAAAGAGCAAGAAAAAACAAGTGACGTCCCTGATTATTCTCAAGCAAAGGAGTTTGGTTCAAAGACTCCGAATCCTTGGTTATTTTAGAGATATTTTAGTTAAATTTGTCAGTTGCAATGATGCAATTTTTTATACATTTGTGATTTTAGATATATTTTTCTAAATCTATCGGTTTGCATGATTTTTTAAATGTTAGATTCTTAAATCTATCACTTCTTAGTATCTATCGGATATCGATACTTTTCGTATAATTACTCGATACTTTTAGCATAATTACTAATACTTTTCGGCTGTTTAGAATTATGCAACTAGGTTTCCAGAATTTAAAAATACAAATGCAGAATACTTATACTTTTCGTATAATTACTGATACTTTTTACATAATTGCTAATACTTTTCGGCTTTTTAGAAGTATGCAATTAGATTACCAAAATATAAAAATCCAAATGCGGATATCGATACTTTTCGTGTAATTACGATACTTTTTAAATAATTACGTACTTATAACTTTGTTTAGAAGTATACATGATAAAAAAATTCAGAAAACACATCACCTACACACATTCGATAAATTCAGCACTCAGTGCTTAAAACATTGCAATGCAAAACTAGAAGTATCATTAACAAAACGACTACCAACATTTGTCATCTACTATTCAACATCTAATAACAAAATGGCCACCAACATTCGCAGAATATCGCCTACTATTCAAAGATCTAATTACAAAATGACTACCAACATAAGCAATCTCAACATTTACAAATTTCAGAAAATATACTATCTCATCATTTTTTCAGTTTCTTCATGCCTTTCTTGTTGGTTTTCTTGGAGGGTTTTTTGACAGGTTCAGCGATCGCTTCCTTGAATTTGAGCACTTGTTGCTCTATCTCCACTCTCAATTCATTAAACTCAGATAAAATGATTTCAGCACAATATTTCGCTCTCAATTTACGTCTTTCCACAACCTCAAAAAAAACACGGATATAAAAACAGATAAAATAATTATAAATAAACATCTATAGAACCAGAAAAATTCTCATACCTTTGACAAATCCGGAGATGAGTAAACTTTCCCAGCAAAATTTTCCATGTGATGCATGAGGAAAACACCACAATCAATATTGGTCTCATTTGTTTGCCATTTGAATGGCACATTTTCCCAGATATATGATTTAACTTCTCCAGCTTTTGGATGATTTTCCTCTTCGAGGAAGAGAGACATTTGCTTATGCTGTGGAGAGTAACAATATAATGCCATATATTTGTAATTGCTATTAAACATAATAAAAAGTTAACAAATGCATATGATACTTTACCACCAACTTCGAGAGACCAACATACTAATCAACAACCTCTTAATCATGCACCATATTGTCGAGGTATTGCACTTTCTTGTCAACAAAATTGATGACAGTGGCAATATAATGGCCTTGGTAGCAATATGGTACAAAGATCTACAAATTTTTAAAATAACAGACTTCATCAGTTTGTTAACACAGAAACTGATACTTTTCAGATAATTTCTGATTCTTTTGATGTAATTTCTGATACTTTGAGCATCAGATATATAACATGCAGAATGCAAACAATTTTTCAGATGTTAAAATAAAACAATTTGTGATACTTTCAGCAACAAAGATTAGCATGCCAAATGATGCAACATATTTTGAAACAAAATTATAAACTTATCAAATAAAATGATATACTTTTGAAAGCAAATACTAAAAAAATCTTACCCGGTCAACGGTGTTCAGGTCCGGTTTGTTCAAGGTACTCAACCACGTCCTCCAACACCTCTAAGTTCACTTCCGAGCTTTTCCCATCAAAACAAGCTACAAGATACAATCATGTTGCAAGAAAAACAAAAAAGATCAAAAAACTGAAATAAACATAAAAATATTTGATTAAAATATTACTTACAGAATGTTGAGTGTTGAAATAAAAATGTCCAGAATTCTTTGCCCGACCAACTGATTTGTTTAAAATAAGTGTCCATACATCAATGACACTTGAATAAATCAAGTATGCATCATGTAATGAATCAATTCCATCACCAAAGGCAATAAACGAATGCCCTCCGTGGGCAAAAACATTTTCGCTGAAACGCAAATAATAGTAGCAAGTGAGTAATAAGAATTCAATGAAATAATAAATTTTCAATATATTATCTTATTGTTACTTACTCTCTTTCAGAACTATGCTCGGAAAAACAGAAGTCAACAACATCTCTCTGTTTTCGTGTCATTCCAGTCAAGTAGCGATTGTTCTTTTTCATAAATTCACAATGAAATTCAGTTTTCTTGACTGGCCAATCATCTGTTCCAAAAACATACAAAAGAAAAACAAAATGTCACTTTTATAAGAAAAATGATACTTTTCTAAGAAAACCTGATACTTTTCTAAGAAAAACTGATACTTCTAATATATCACTTGAATTACCTTGAACTTGACTTTCAAACATTTCATTATCAGGGGCATCGTCACCTAACGGTTCATCGATTATTGCTTCTTGTGACTTTGGCTCAGGCGTCGGTCAAACCTAGGCATTGAATCCTTCCGTTCTTTCATTTTTTGAAAGTTCTTCACAACTCCATCAATATACTCATGAAGTTTGGCATTGGAGAAGAATTCATCGTCCGGTGAAGATGAAGGATCTGCTTCTTTGTTCTGCATTTCCAGACGTAATCGTTCCATGTGGAAATGGGTTATAACTTCCATGTCCCTTTTGAGCAACAAGTAAACTTTATCGACACCCTGCAAGAAAAAAGTGACAGTTTTTAGATCACTTGTTGCAATATAAAAGTGATACTTTTTTGCTAAAAAGTGATACTTTTTAACTAAAAAGGGATACTTTTATGCTAAAAAGGGATACTTTTTAACATAGAAAATAATAATATCAAACAATGAAACATAATACTTTTTCAAAAATAAATGATACTTTTTCAAGCAAAAATGATACTTTTTAATAGTAAACTGATACTTGGACATACTTACATCTATTGCCTGACTTTCAACCTCGGTATTGGTTGGGTAGCCCGGGGGTATTTCAAACTGGATCAACCTTGAAGATTGATCATATTTCCCTGTTTTCTCAGTCCCAGATCTCTCCCTTTTTTTTTCTTGCTTGCAGTCGAGCTTTTCCCAACATCAAGGTTCTCTCCAACATTCTTTCCATCACCACCTTTCTCCACATCACCTTTCTCAATATTTTTCAAATTAACCCCACGAGAAATAGGATAGATGTTTTCAACATCACCCTGACCAAAATCGCCAGCCTTTTTCTCATCTTTCGCTCTTTTTCTTATTTTCTCCGTCGTCCAATGTTGAACAAGTGGCAGCTCCGAAGGTTCAGATTTACCTTGCCATTTAATACGATGAAAATATATGATTTGCAAGGCCAAAAGGCAGCCACTTATGTGTGTTTTGGACTTCTTGTTAAACTTATCCACTGATCTACATAACCTTTCCAACACTAACGAACACCAGTCGAAATGTCGGATTCCATCTACATCAATTAAAGATTTAAAACATGAAACATCTACAGTGCGATTCGCACTTGGTGTCAAAAGTGTAGAAAGGCTATATAACACAAATAGCCTTTTGAAATCATCACCCCCTTCTTTATAGTCGTTCATCAATTTTTGTTTCAAAAACCCAACTGTCGAACTCCCATCAATACCCACTTTGTTCTTAAACTCGATAACTTCATCCAAAGTTTCACCCTTCTTATAAAATACTACGTCCTTATTGTTCCTCGGCAATAAAAATACATCGCATATGTCATCGGGAGTTATGACAAACCTTCTCATATCGTCAACGCTGAAAATCCGGCTCGCCCCGTTGAATCTCTTGACGAGCCACGACAACATTTGAGCAGGAAGTTGTTTCACCTGCAATTTCAACAGTCTCCCAAAGCCGATGCTCTCGATATCCTCCCTCTGTCTATCAGTCAAATCATTAACTATATCAAAAAGACCTTGAGGTCTACATAGCGTAGAGAAACTGCTGCAAGAAATATAACGCCATATTAGTACTGATATAAAAACATGATATAAAAACTCGATACTTTTAAGGCCATTTTTGGTACTTAAAAGTATAAAAATGATACTTTTATGGAAATTCCAAATGGACTAATACAAGACTATATCAAACGAATGTTTAGATACTAAAAAAACACAGGACAAAAGTGCACAAACCTCTTAGTATGTTCCTCTGACAGCTTGATTTTCTTTCGGGGGACTTTTAATCCCGCTTTCCAATTTTCTCACCCAAAGATTTACGCTTTGCAACAGTTTTTCGAGGTTCAACTACATCAAGCTTTCCAGGTTTGTCTTGAGCAACTTCCTTCCCTGCAATTTCTTCCTCTACATCAACATTATCCTCAGCCTTTTAAGTATCTTCAGCAACATTTCCTTCTTCCAAAGGTTTTTCGACAACATCCCCTTGACCACCAAGACCCTTATCTTCATCCTTTTCAATCTCTTCCTCGCAACGTTTCCAGATTGTGCAACCGATCACGACAACTAAGATCTTCTTTGGTCGGCTTTCTCTATCATGCCTTCTCCCGGCTCCTTCTTCCCCTTAAAAAGTTACTCTGAGAGCGTCACAAAACTGAAATTCGACGGGAATTGAAGGAAATCGAAGGGAAATTAAACCCTAATTTCTGAGAGAGAGCGCGGTGTGAGAGAGAGTGAGAGCGGACGTTTCTTAGAGAGAGAAACGGGAATGAGGGAAAACGTGTGACAGAACGTGTGAGAGAAAAGAAAAAAATAAAACTCAAGGCGGGTCGCGGGGCCGGGCAGGTCGGTAAGATCCGTCTTACGGATTGAGACCCGTAAGACCTTTTATACGAGTTTTTGCCTTTGTAGAATATGGACTTTAGCACAATGTTTGTAGTCTAAAGTTGAAAATTCTTTTCACATGTGCAACTACTACATAAATTTGGTAGGTGAATTTTTGCTATAAATATGCCATAATTTTACTTGTAAATTACACACAACAATATCAAAGAGAAATAGAAAGAATTACTTTCTCTCTACAATATTATCTCTCTCTAATATTTATTTCTTAATATTTTGATAGTTCTATAATAATTCTGTTGTGTTCTTAAATTGTTGTTCTATAACAAAATTGACATTTTTTAGCAGCATGACCAAATTATACGAAGTGAAAGAATTTAAGCACGGATATTTACCAAAAGTTTTGCAGAGTAAGGATGTGATTGCAGATGTGATCACATTCGCAATCACATGCAGCGGAAATTTGAAAACAATAAAGAGACACACGAAGTAAAAATTGTCTACAAGCTAGCAAGCTTGTAGACGTGCCAATATGACAAAACTTTCCACTAGTAAAATCAGTTTGATTCCGTATACAAAAATACTAAAATCCAACTAGTAGAAATTCAACGAAAAACTCCTGTCTAGAGTATATCTAATCTATGTAATTCAACTCATCCAACAATAGATATGTATGGAGTTCGTTAATCACAATACAAACACAATGGATGAAAAACTAACAAACACAAGCTGCAGGGCTGAATGTGATCTCAGATGTAGTCACATTCGAGGTCGCATCCAGGGCAGTTCAGACTCCTTGTGCTTGAATGACTCTAACTCTCTCAAGACTCTTGTAACTCTAGTGTCTTTCTTGTGTAATCATTATGGATGTCCTCTTCCCTTTAAATAGCCGTCCAACACCCTTCAAGAGACCTAATACACAAGGAAAGAAGATATATACAAATATATGACAAGTAAATCACTTATGTTAGGAAACAAGATAACTATCAAGAATCCTAATATATCAATACCATATCAATATGATTTCTTCCCTTATCTAAAAAGTCCTAATTATATCACAAGTCTAGAAAGGCAAAACAAATCAAAACCAATCTTTATCTTTTTCTCGAAAAATATTTTTAGACAATAAAATCGTCCTAACAATCTCTCCCTTTTTGCCTTTCTGGACAAAACACATAATAAGCACAAATCAAGCAACCTCACCCCAGAGTGTGACAACTCCCCTAAATATCATGTTTGATTTAAAAATACTTTGAAACATATGCGATCACATTTCAAAATCATATTTATAATCTGCAAAGAAATAAAAAACGAGAGTTCATCAAGTTATCAAAAGACAAAATAAGTAAACGTAGTAGAATAGTAGTCTTAGTACATCCCCAATCAAATATCATAAAGTTTATCAGTAGACACATTCGTGTCCAATTGTCCTTCAAAATCAAACTGAAGGCCTTCGCCGCCTTCATTCTGTTGAGTCGATGGTGGTGCAACAAAGACCAACTTGATCTGCGACTGCCTCGGACATGTGAGCATCGCCTAGGAGTCTCGGTCTCCATAGCTCCCCCGTAGTAGCAAATGCTTGGGCAACTGCGGTATGTTTTCCCCTTTTTGGCCGTAAAAAGCAGAGCCAAGTATTTGGTGCAATCGAGATCGGAGAGCGTTGAAGTGAGCAATCATTGCTCGCTCAAAAGCCACCGGACTGTAAAAAGGCGAGAAAGCAGTCTGGATGAAATGTGAGAGAAAATGGGAACAGGAATGTGGCCAACATCCGGAACCGCATCCGGGGCCACATCCTGGACAGTCCTAGGGGCAGGGGTAGCCACAACTGGAGAAGCAGCAGAGGTTGGAGTCGTAGGAGCAGCGGAGCATCTCCGGATAGACGAGGCAAATCAACAATGCGATTTTGAGGGCCGAGAGGTCCGGATACATGAAAGACCCAGGTGGGTTGGTAAAATGATCATCCTTCTTGGCCGAAACCTTGACACCAGGATCTTATAGATCAGGCTTGGAAATGGCAGGGACCAAGTTTTAGATTTACTGGTAGCAAAGAACGTGACCTCCGCGAAGGCCAATTTCCCAAAATTGAACGGCAGTCCTTTCCCAATTTGATATAGAACTCGAGCATGTGTCCGTAACTATGGAATTATTCTTCGAAGAGACCAATTTGCACAACATATTTTGTGCAAAAACCCATAGAAGGACGTAAAGGCGGGAGGAGACAAGCTTTTGGGATGGGCAGCCAATCTTGCATACGCCCACCGGATAGAAAGCGAGCCATTGCATTGTAATCGGAGGGCACCTCACTTTCTCAAAATCGAGGCATGTCAAAGAACTGGTTAATGATCGAGGGATCAACTCATATATCTTATTTCGAACAAACACTTTTCCAAACTTGGGAGATCGATTTAACAAAGAATACGAGTAGACATATTAGCATAAAACTCACTGCACCACAGAATCAATATAAGGCAAAGTGTAGTATCAATTGTGGTTAACAAATTGCGTTCTTCAAAAAATCGATTCAAGTTATACTTCTCAAAGTGCTCATAATCTCAATTTTTCTCATCAATAAAGGAACGAAAAGGATAACATGAAACCTGGAAGCGGCAGCACTGTAAAATTGCTCGAGTGGGCTTTTGCAATATCAAACTCAAAATCGGATGTGTCGTGGATGACATGACATCTTCCTCAACATCTGCAGTTAGCGAAATTCTCCTTTAATTCTTCAAAGAATCATTTCATCACCCACTTCTTCGACCATGGCATCAAGATCAATCTCGAGGTCCGGTTCTTTTGAAGCATCAAAATCTTCATCACTGAGTCATCAAATTCGAACTTGACTCATGCAATAGGTGTTGGCCTAGATGTGGTCACATCCTTGGCCACACCTTTGCCCTTTCTGACCTGCGCAAGCATTTGTGCCAAAGGTACATCCTCATCATTATCGGTGGACTCGGGTTGCACTCGTTCTCGGCGTAACAACAAAGCGGTTTGCATTGTCCTCGAATCACTAAAAGGGACAAAAGGAATAGGCAAATCATCTCCCCTCGTCTGCGAAGTACTCTCAACAAAGAGTCTTTTGCTTCTTTGGAGAAATTTCGGAGTAGAGTCGAATCTTCAAGTCCTCCGGAGAGTAACCATGAAGTCTTTTCGAACGGCGCACATTAGGGTTTCCCAAAGGCCCATGAATCGTGCGAATGACCTCAAAATCCGGAGGATTGTCGACATCAATTTCATTATTTCTCTCACCCAGAAGAAACAGAGGCAAGGGCCTCGTCTTGAAATGGAACAGGGATGATAGCCGTTGGAGTGGAACTTGGAAGGGATGAGTGCTCGGGGAGAGAAGAATCCAAACCTGGATCTTTGATTGAAGCGATGGGAGATGCGATCCCGGATGCGAGGACATCTTCGAGAAAAGATGCGGGGCATCGTGAATGAGTCGAGCAGCAATTTTTGGCGATGGAGGAGTGATGGTTTCGCGAGGACCTCTGTGGGAGTAGAGGAAGGCGTGGCGGCAACGGCCTCTCGCGGTAAAGAGCTCTCATTATGCGGAGAAGAAGGAGGATTCTCGGCGGATGGAGATGCGATGTCGATGGGGTTCCATCTCTCGATAAAGCATCTCGCAATGATTTGCTTCCATGGATTTCTCGGACTTGGGGCTTTTTAATAGTGCGAGGAAGAAGAAGATTTCTTTGGGGCTGCCAAAAAAGGTTCTTGATTGATGAAACAAATCTTGCCATGGTGAGGAAGATGACCGAATAACCTGAAAAAAAATCTCAACCACACACAAGCTTTGTGAGAGAAAAGAGGGTGTACAACACTCAAGTGCCTGCAAGTAAATAGTGATAGCAAAGAGTCATTATTGGGCACGATAATCAAAGTACAATGGGAAGAGTTTGATTAGGAAAGAATTTCTCATGGTAATAATCGAAAAAAAGAAAAAAAATCAAGATCCCAATTAATTTCAAACTCTGGTTCTCAAAGTGTCCACATTATGTCAACTTGTGATAAAATCAAAAAAAAAAAATTACCCTGATCCTCCAAATCGGTTCAACCCACAAAATATATCCATCAAGATTTTCAAGATTTGGGAAGAGAAAAATATCACCCTCAAATAATATATGGAAACCAAATCTCAGCAAAGAATCCAAGATCACCAGGACATGCAAACCTAATATGCCTAATGCGGAAAATAAAAAACGCACACACAAGGTGAAATGTAGGTTCAAATGTCGTCCCATTTTGAGTCACACTGCATCGGGTGATTCAATGAATCGCAATCCGAAATCCTGCACTTATCAAAATTTCCGAGTTTTCTTCACTTTTTCCGAGTCTCATGAGGAGTTAACCAAACAGGAGCTTTCACTCAAGTGCCAAAGGTAGCTCTTTTTCACATGATCATGCCTTTGTTAAACAAGAGGATGCTTGATGAAATAGGTCACAAGGAATAGCCGCACACAACGGGTTGGTAGCTTTTTTTCCCCGAAGGCCTCCAAGCATGATCAAGACTTTATTTTCAACTCACCATCTTGGGAAAAATATCATCATTTTTTTTTTGAATTGGAGAGATCGACTCACACCGCTTTTCAAGGAGACAATATATGTGACTAGTTTGAACCATCAATCCACTTTTTGTAGAAATGCATGAAGGCTTATAATGCAGGGATGTCTAAAAAAATGAAAAAAAGAAATAGAGGAGAAGAGAAGGGATGCGATTTTGGATGTCACAATGATGTGATGTGCAATCTTTGTGACATCTCGTGTAACATCTCAAACAACACACAAACAAGAGACTTCCTTTGATTGGAGAATCTCTCAAAATCCAAAGCCTTGGTGAAGATGTCGACAAAGTGATTTTCGAAGAATATACTCAATTCGAATAATATTTTTCTCAACTAAATCTCGAATAAAGTGATGTCTAATATCTATGTGTTTAGTACGAAAGTGTTGGGATGAGAATTTTTCAAATATCAATCGCACTCATATTATCACAATAGACAATCGGGTTTCACTTTGCAAACCATAGTCTTCAATCATTTGGTTCATCCATAAAAGTTGTGTGCAACAACTCCCAACTGCTACATATTCCGATTCAGCAGTCGAAAGAGATACACAATTTTGCTTTTTGCTATACCATGAGACCAAATTATTTCCTAAATAAAAACATCCACCAGTTGTACTTTTACGATCAACAACATCTCCAGCCCAATCAGAATCACTAAATCCCACAAGATTAGTGTTAGTATCTTTGGTGTACCAAATTCCCAAATTAGTTGTGCCCCCACGATCGAATAATACGTTTTAAGGCTTTTAAATGAGTAACTTTGGGATCAGATTGATATCGAGCACATAGACAAACACTGAACATAATATCAGGACGACTAGCAGTTAAGTACAACAAACTTCCTATCATGCTTCTATACAAGGTGTGGTCAACACTTTCAGCCACATCTTCTTTGCTCAACTTTTGACTCGACCCCATGGGAGTCTTCAAGTGAGAGGCATTTACAAGATCAAACTTCTTCACAAGATTCTTAGCATACTTGCTTTGTGAGATAAAAATTCCTTCATTTAATTGTTTTATTTGCAAGCCCGAGAAGTAACTTAACTCACCTACCATACTCATTTCAAAAGTAGAGGACATGCAAGCAATGAATTCCTTTAACAATTTATCGAGAGGAGGAACCAAAAACAATGTCGCGACATAGATTTGAGCAATCATGATGTCGTGGTTTTTCTTTGAATGAACAAGGTTTTATCAACTTCACCACGTTTAAAGCCAATTTGAAGAAGATACTCGGTTAGCCTACCATACCAAGCTCTAGGGGCTTGTTTGAGACCATAGAGAGCCTTTTTTAAGCTTATACACGTGGTTAGGCTTAAAAGGGTCCTCAAAGCCTTTAGGTTGTTCAACAAAAGCTTCTTCATCTAGAAATCCGTTTAAGAAAGCACTTTTGACATCCATTTGGTGAAGAGTTAATCCTAAGTAACATGCAATTGCAAGCAACAAGCGTATGGACTCAATACGGACTACGAGGTGAAGGTTTCATCGAAATCCACCCCTCAACTGCGTGTACCCTTGAGCAACTAATCGAGCTTTGTTGCGAACAATTTTGCCAGATTCATCTGTTTTATTTTTAAAAATCCATTTTGTTCCAATGACATTAACATCCTCCGCCTAGGGACTAAAAACCACACATCATTTTTGACAAATTGATCAAGTTCCTCTTGCATAGCATGTATCAAAATTCATCTTTAAGAGCTTCAACAACATTCTTAGGTTCAAAATTGGACACAAAACAAAGCATGTTCTCACATTCGTACAATCGGTTGATAAGCAAACCATTCTTACCATATCACGATAGTTCACTCTGCCTTTCCCTCTTGTCTTAATACCATCGGTAGTGTTACCAATGATCCGAGGCGTAGGGTGATTTCTCCGAATCCTTGTAGGTATGTCATCGCTTTGCCACGATCCACAATTGGATTATTAGTTTCTTCAACAAAGGTTCAAAGTCGTCGAGTCGGCTCACTGCCGGCAGAGACACGGATGTGGGCTCGGATGCCGTCACATTTGGTTCTCGCATTTGAGTCGTATTTGTGGATGGAGCTTGATCACATTCTCCATAACATCTCGTGCCAACATCCTTTCTTTGGAGGCAGCCTCAACAAATTGAGTAGATCTACATGATCTTCTTCACTTTTTCCCCGCAATATCGAGAGATCATCGAAGACAATATTCTGATTCCATGATCGTCTTAGTACGAAGATTATAAACTCGATAGGCATGACTATTCAAGTGTAGCCTAGAAAAAGACACTTGTCACTTTTGGAATCGAATTTACCAAGATTATCACGATCATTAAGGACATAGCATACACACCCAAAAAACATGAAAATATTTGAGGTTAGGTTTCTTTCCCATAAGTATTTCATACGGGGTCATAGAACATCCAGGCATCAAATACACACGATTAACTATATGGCAAGGTATTAAGAGCTTGACCCAAAACCTTTTAGAAAGTTTTTAGAACTAAGCATGACACGGGCTATCTCTTGCAATGTACGATTTTCCTTTACGCCACCCCATTTTGTTGTGGAGTTTTAGGTGCGGAAAATTCATGAGAAATCCCCTTTCTATCACATAAGGTCGAAAGAAGAATTTTCAAATTCTTTACCATGGTCTCGATCTAATTAAACAATCAAATTATACAAGCTCTGAGACCATTTTATGCCAACTTCTAAAGAAATCAAAAGTTTGATTTCTCACGTAGAAAATAAGTCCACGTGTAACGTGAAAAATCATCGACAATCACATAAGAGTACTTCCTACCACCACCACACTTTCAATCTCAATAGGACCCATGAGATCCATATGAACTCCGGACATCTAGTGGTATGGAAATGTGATGTCATTTGATGCGACACTCTCTTTTTGTTTACCCCTTTGACAACTTTCACAAACACGACACTTTTCACGACAAACTTAGGCAAACCAATGACTTCATATTTCACAAGTTCCATTAGCTTTTTATGGCTAACATGCCCTAACTTTTGGTGCCATAGATCGGTGTCATTTGTGTGTGCCCTGTGACGAGTTGATCATTACAAAATTGATAACGATTGTCAAGATCTCAAGCCGATAAGGATACAAGTATCATTCTCATCGAACACTTCACATGAGTTTTTGTTAAACTTGACATAGAGATCATCATCACATAGTTGACTTATCTTTGATGAGATTAGCATTAAGACCAACTACATGAAGCATATTACGAAGCTTGGGTAGTCCTTCAACGTTCAACGTTCCTTTCCCGATTATCTTTCCTTTGGCTCCACCTCCATAGGTAACATTGTCTCCATTGTACACTTCATAGTCAGTCAAATACTCCAAGGTACTGTCATGTGTCGTGAGCATCCACTATCAAAGTACCAAGATCCTGCAACGTTAGATCTCAAGGAAGTATAGATAACATGACATTTAACCTCAGATTTTTTTTACCAGGCATTTTGAAAAATGATTCACGAGGATGTCGTAACATCTGCGATGACATCCGGCGTCGGACCTTAAATCCGATTTCAACTTATAACGAGAATGGTTTTATGTGTCCAGGGCATGACAATAATGACAGATAAAGTGACGCGTTTCCGTGGTTTAGATTTACGGATAAAATCATTTTATTATTGGAGGAATCGGGATTCTCCTTGTTCTTTAGCTTTCACAAAAACCGAGTTTTATAACCAAGGCCGTTTTATCATCACGCCCATGGAAAGAATATCATCCAGTTTTGCTTTCCCAATTAAACCTTTTTATGCTTTAAGAGACTCTTCAAGTTTAGACTTTACCTTTTCGAACTCAAGTTCTTTCTTTGTAAGAGAAGCCTCTAACCTGTAACCACTTCTCTTTGATCATCATTCTCCTTTGTAAGTCGATCATTCTCTTTTTTTTGAAGATCTCGTTCACTTTATCCTTTTCAACCAATCCTAAAGGTTCGCGTATGTGTCCTCCGGACTTTCATCGCCAGTTCATCATCTTTCATTATTGCTCAGTGCGAAGTAGAATTGAAAGCGAGGAAATGATTAGAGATAGATGAGAGATCTGTTCATCGGATGTGACTTGGATGTGATCGGAGAAGGTGTGATCACATCTCGGGCCACACCCCCCGGCAACACCGAAGGATTAATTTGGAGGGACTTTCGATTTTTCACCAAGGTAGTCGAACCTTGTTTTCTTCACGATCATTCTTCTCACCGTCGATTCGTTATCACTCAAGGTCACGATTAGGCTCATCCCCCTTTTTCATAAGAGTGTTGGCACATTGGGCGCATAATGACCATACAAAGACAAGCCCTACACCTAATGGAGTCAAGAGTTTTTGTGCGACTTGTTTGATTTATCACCGGAAAAACGCTCTTGACTTTTATCAAAGGTGTGCTTTTGAGGAAACTTGCTTGACTTTCGGACTTAAAAGGCTTGATGAAATTTTGAGACTTTTCGACTTTTGAGCTTAAGAATTTTATCAAACTTTTTCGAGTACATGGCCATAGAATCATCTCTAGATCATTTTTCAATCTCATTGGTAAGGTCGGTAAATCATTGGTAACTTGGGACTCGAGCTGAAGGGAGACTCAATTTGAAAAGCAACTTTGTGACCCACTCTCCATCTGTTGAGCCATGTTCATCTCATAGGTTTTGAAGAATGCAAGTCTTTCCTGACTTAAAGTAGCCACATCATGGGCTTCTTCTATGGATGAAACTTTGATATTATACCTAATAGGAAGAGATCTCAACATTTTGCTCACAAGATTCTCGTTGGATATGGGTTCACCTAAGGCTTGAGCTTCATTGGCTATATCGCACGCGGTTTGGCATTGTAAGTAGTGATATTCTCATCCTCACGCATCCTCGGGTTTTCAAACTGTTTGTGAGCAACCTAAGTTTGGTTTTCGCACACTTGCTAACCCTCACAATGACTTTGCGAGTATCCCAAGCATCTTTTGCCACGTAAAATTAGCAATGATTTTAAACATATTTTGATCCACGCGAAGTGCCAAAGATTGCCATCAAGGCCTTAGAATTGTAATTGGACAAAATTAATTCATCATTAGTCCAATCAATTTCTCCTTTGTCCTTGTAGTCACCATCAATATCGATGAGTTTTGGAGGTGACCACCTAAGTAAGGATTGTACGCCAGGCCCTTTCATCAATTGATTTGATGTAGGCGAACTTTGACTTTCCAAATAGAATAATTGGAGCCATCAAGAATGGGGGACGAAAAGTGGGGTTATTTTGAGTATCCATGCTAACAAACACTCGGGATCAATACTTTAGTATGCGTCAAGTGTAGCTCGATACCAATTGAAAGAATTTAAGCACGGATATTTACCAAAAGTTTTGCGAGTAAGGATGTGATTGCGGATGTGATCACACTCACAATCACATGCGGCGGAAATTTGAAAACAATAAAGAGACACACGAAGTAAAAAAAGCTACAAGCTAACAAGCTTGTAGACGTGCCAATATTCGCAAAACTTTCCACTAGTAAAATCGGTTTGATTCCGTATACAAAAATACTAAAATCCAACTAGTAGAAATTCAACGAAAAACTCCTATCTAGAGTATATCTAATCTATGTAATTCAACTCATCCAACAATAGATATGTATGGACTTCGTTAATCACAATACAAACACAATGGATGAAAAACTAACACACACAAAGGCTGCAAAGTGGCGAATGTGATCTCGATGTAGTCACATTCGAGTCGCGTCAGGCGATTGACTCATGCTTGAATGACTCTAACTCTCTCAAGACTCTTGTAACTCTGTGTGTTTTCTTGTGTAATCATTATGGACGTCCTCTTCCCTTTAAATAGCCGTCCAACACCCTTCAAGAGACCTAATACACAAGGAAAGATATATACAAATATATTTGACAGTAAATCAATTCTATGTTAGGAAAGCAAAATCAAAGCCAATCTTTATCCTTTTTCTCCAAAAATCCTTTTAATATATCAATACCATATCAATATGATTTCTTCTCTTATCCAAAATGGTGGAAGATCAAATAAAATAGTTTAAAATAATATAGTGGATGATGTTGTAATAAGTTAATGTAATGTAAAATCCCATTACAAATTCCCCATCTACTTTGTTTGGGATAAGTGTGAAAAACTATCAACATCAAAAGCATTCCACTTCAATCATCATTCACAAGCAAGGCAAGTTAATCAGCTAACTTCTTACCTTTCGGCCATCATAGGAATGCGATTGGTTTCGGTGGGAACCGAAGGCCTTATTTGTTAATGTTTAGCCCATTATTTAAAATTATTATTAATATAAATGGAATCACAAGTTTGTTTATAAATTTTAAATAAAATCATCTTTTTCACTTTTCATTTTTCACGTAAAACAACATCTCAAACCTATAATTTCAATTCTCAACCTATACACTACCATACATCACTCATCAATCACTATTCTCATTTTTATCAAATATATATGTGGGACCCTATTATCAACTTTATCTACTCAATATATTCCATATATATCTAATGGGACCCACTAGCCTACAATCTTACAAGTATAATATTATATATTAAATTAAAATATTAAATCACTATCAACTTTTCAAATTATTATACACATAAAATATTACTTCAAAACTACTCAACCAAACATAATCTCATTTTCAAACATACTTAAACTCGATTTTTCGTTCACTCATTCAAACACAATTCCGGGGCCACCTAAAACCAATAAATTCTTAAAATTCATTTTCAACACTAGAAACTGAAATGGTCCATGGAAACATAATCATACGAGGGCAGAGTTTTTGGACCTAAACCAAAGCGAACCCCAAAATATTTTGGTTTCTATAATTGAAACCTAACCGACACCGTTACCTAAAAAATCGAACCGAACCATGTTGTTCGAATCGATTTTTTGGTTCAGTTCGGTTTTGCTCACCCTAACAATGGCCAATGCAATTTTCCAGTTTCTTTTTTTCTTTTTTTTTTTTTCTTTAAATGCGTCATCCATATTCTCCCAAAAATATTTTTGAGGTGTCTTATGTAAGACTTGTCTCGTAGATCTAAGTTCGTTTTAAAACACACAAAATATAGATTTTTTCTGGGTATGGGTTTGGGTAAAATTTAATTAAATATAGGATTTGTCTTATTGTTTACATCCATGAGATCGTTTTATATAAGTTTTTGTGATATGTTTTAGGTAAAAAAGCAATAGTACAAAAATATGAGCACACAATTTTAAAGCTATGCTTGTAATTACCGCAAAGGCAACCCCTTTCCTCAGACATTAGACGACATTTCCACATTCACATTAGAGACTGCTTTTCCTGTCCAGCTTCAACCTTTTTTCAATATGATGCTGTGACGTAATATATTATATGGAAATTCAAATTCACTCTCCCAACAAGGAAATCTTTTAAACCAAATCTCAAATGTTCTTTTCAAGCTTGTTTAAATATTTATTGAATTTTAAAATGTGTGTTTGTATTTGGTTTGATTATTTACCAGAGTGGAGGCGTGAGCAGAGTTTTAATTAGTAAAAAAGAAGCTTCGAGTAGCAGAAATTCTCACAAGTATTTTATCTTTTCACTAATTGAGTTGAACATTAATTGAGCATTATATTGTATCAAACTAAAAATTTGAGTAGTTTGGTTAGTTTTCAGTTTTACAAAACACAACTTTTATCACGAGGAAAAAGAAAAATCATCACTACAATACACAATTCAGGAAAACAGGAAAGAACTACTAAGGAAATTTGTTTTAAAAAATAAAAACTTCCCTAAGAATGAACAATTGAACAAAAATAAAATAGTGAACACTCCTTGGGTTGGATACAACTTTCATGTCGCATGTTGATCTTGTTATCGCGGGTGTTAGGTTGATCTCTGTCAGCGGAAATGACGAATATCATAGTTTGAAAAAATTGTGAGGGTGTGTCGGCTGAAATGCGGGACACTCTGGGTTTTCAGAAAAAAAAATAGTGAAAGAGTGGGCCCCATAGTTGCAATCCCACAAATCCATGGCCCAATAACCTAAAATTCCAAAGCTAAAGTGGATAAAGCAAAAATTGCAGAGACAATGAAGCCTGCAGAACGAAAAGCTGAGGGCAATTGGCTTTTGTTGGATCCCCATGGCCAAACCAGCCAACCATGACCCATCTGCCAACATGGCTTGAGAGTCCGACCCGTTATGCCTAAACCAGGTCCTGATTCGGACCTACCCACACCCATTGTGCTGTCATTGTTGGGATGGATCTTTTGAAGATTTCTGACTGCAAAATACATTAACAACTGGAAAAGTGTTAAAAGCCATTACTGGAATACTGCTTATCTTAGCTATGATTCTTTAGTGAAATAAATAAGTGCTTTCAAATAAGCTAGAGGTAAAACTATTACTACTGAACAAAAAATTTGTTGGCAGAGACAATAGCATACAGGATATTGAAACTTGACATGACTAATTTCCAAAATTGAAACATGTAAAAAGTGTAAGAAATCTGGTCATTTTTTTCTGTATTACCAGTTGAGTACAAGAGATGAAACCAAGAATAGAGGAAGTGGCTTATTTTCAAAATTGATCCTATATCTTTGTGGTGGTGGCATCTTATGATTTCTATTTTCTAATTTGCAATTTAAGACTTTAATTTAAAATTTTGGCATTTGGCCTTTAGTTTATAACGATTTGGATAGTGACTATATACACAAATGACATGCATTTTCATATGTTTACTGATTGAACTTATTAAATTCAAATATAACTTAACTAGCAATTTGCTAGGAAATTGAAAATCCTTAATTAGCGGTCATGTCATCAATCTATCATTTTTAAAAAAATTCCGGCTAATATTATTCTCAATATGCGAAGGTTTCTAAAATTTAAAGTCATAAATTGCAAACTGAAATAAAAGTCCTAATATGCAATCATCCCAAAGTTAAAGGATCAATTTCGCAATTATTCAGGTAAAATAACGGAAGAAGAAGTGAAAAATGAGCAATTTATTTTAGAGCAAATATAACCATTACCCACTTGGAATACGTGCAAGGATTTTTAACATGTAGGATAAAAAGCATCTGCGCGTTTTGTGGTTCTTTTACTCAAATACCTGTAATTTTTCATGCAAAAGTAGATGAGACCCAATCTCTTTTATTTCCTCTCTATACTCCTTTTTTGTATTTTTAAAAAATCTGATTTTTTTCGAAAGCCTGAACGATTTTCATTTTTAATCCACTTTTCATGGTGTTGAACAATTTTTGAGACTTTTAAATAAATTTCCATATTTTAGATAATGGCAAATGTTTAAAAAAGTTTATTTATTTTTTAATTTTCATATTTAAAATAAATTATAATCTATAATATTTATATTTTTAAAATAATTATAGATTTTTTCGATTCTTTTTTTATTTTTAAATAAATTATAGATTTTAATATTTAGATTTTAAAATTTTTGTGAATTTTGATTTTAATAAATTACAAATATTTTTAAATTTTATTGAAACAATTTTCAAAAAATTAATAGATAATTTTTTAGAATATGTACATATACATAAAAAACCCACGATATATCGTCTTTCGATTAAGTGAAGCGCGATATATTAGGCATGATATATAGATGCGCCGATCCGATGAAGCGCGATATGCGTGCGTACCCGAATATGGCGTGATATACGTGCCTCAAATAAGCAGGAAGCGCGATGTGCTTCGGCGTATCGATTCAATTGGCGTGATATGGGTACTTTTATTTTAGTAGATACGATATCTTCTCTATATTTAAGGCACGATATTTGATACCTTGTTAAAAGCAAAAGGTAAATCAAAATTAAATCAAAAAGTTAAAGCAAAAAGTTAAAGCAAAAATTAAAGTAAAAAGTTAAAGCAAAAAGTTAGAAGGGAATATGTATATGTATAAAAGACGTACGTTTATTTGATATCGTGCCTCATTTTCTCACCAATTTTAAATGAGGCACGATATCGTGTCTAATATTAAATGAGGCACGACATGATATGTATCGATTTATATGCGAGCATGCATTTATATTTACACGATTTTTACGCGATATGTATATGATACGTATACGGGTTGGCACGACATAAACGGTATATGTTTATACGATTTTATACATAAAACGTGTGGTGGATGAAGTGTACACGATTTTCAAGAAAAATATTAATCGCACCTAAAATTCAAAATCTTCAAATTAAAGGAGGGCATTTTTGTCAAATTAGGTAAAAGAGTTTTATATCTATGGATAGAAAACAATATCCACTATCCATAATGTGATTTTTAAAATTTCCTTTTATTTTACTCGGCATTGAGGGTAAAGACATATAATCAGCAAGTAGAGTCTTTGGTTGGTGCGGGTCAGTAATCGTGTCATAGCTTATCGATCTCGGACAATTGCCGACTTAAACATCTCATGAAATGGCAAACCGGATCGACACGGCGCGGAGTGAGCTATACGCCGCAACAATACTCCGGCCTCTCAAACGCCCACACGCTCACCTGTCCTCCCACTCCCCCCTCGACGCCGAGCGGCCCGACTGCATCTTGGCCAGGTCACACAACCTGCTCAAGTCAAGACATACCCGACTCCGCCCGTCGCCTCAACTATCATGGGCATATTGTAATCGGCCAGGGTGACGTTATAAAAGTCATGACCACGGACACAAGCGTGAACTCGCCCAGTGGCGGGTGGGGCTACGCTGACTTTCCAGATTCATCTGGACGACCAACGATTCTGGTCTGAAAAAGCCTCGAGCCGTCGGTGACTTTGCGGCCGGTTAAACCCAGAATCGCTCCGACCAAGAAGACCGGTAGATGGCGCGATGAAGGTTCTAGAAAATCTTGGGGGAGCTCGAATCCGTCGCTCTCGGGCCTGGGATCGCTGCGCTTAAGTAGTACACGGCCACTGTACTCACATTTGTTTACTGAATGTAAATGTAGCTCCAAATGCATCAAGAAGAAAGAAAACAAGAAAAGAAAAGCCCAATAAAAAAATATTTATCCATAAAAAATCAATAAAAATACAAAATACCGTTTTTGATAAATGGTTTTATCACGATTGATGATTTTGCTTTTATACCAAAACAATGTTTTTAAAGGTTGTCCATATACTCCTAAATGATTTGAAACGGTTTTAATATTTTCGAGTATTCTTCAAGTTTATTTTTACAAAAATTGGACAATGGGATTTGCGATTTCACAAATGGCTTGCATCAGCACATGTAACTGAACGAAGTACACTGATTTTG